>BMAU01016059.1:0-76979 GCA_019973935.1 Trichonephila clavipes | reverse complement strand
ACTGGCTTGAGAAAGGGCAAAATAACTCAACCCACCCGTGGCACAATCCTCGACAATGAATATCCATTGTTTACCTGTGTCAGTTTGAGGCAATGGCCCAAATAAATCAATAGCAATGACTTCAAATATCTGTGAATAGACTGGAGTTCTAGGCAAACCGGCAGGTTTTTGGTTTGTAGCCTTAAAAGGAGCACATTCTGGACATTTCTTAATATAATCGGATATGTACTTTCTCATGCCTGTCCAATAATATCGCCTGGCGATTTTCTGAATGTTCCTCTTCTCCATAATGTCCAGCCATCGGATCATTATGATGTCTTTCCATTATCAATTCACATTCAGCAGTTGGAATGACTAACTGAGCTTCTGCAGAATCAGCATCAGGAACATAACGATACAAAACACCTTTGATTCATCAAAAATCCACGTGTTCAGTCCAGTTTGCATATTCTTCAGTTTTTAGAGGGGATTCAAAACTGTCGATGATTTTCTTTAAATTATCATCTTTAAGCTGCGCCTCACGCATGTCCTTACAACTGTAGGCATATCAGCTATCGTGATATTATTTTCTTCGCAAAAGGATTCTTCTTCTTGAGTAACTGGGCGAGATAACACACAGTCTGCAAATCTACATTTGCTTTACCAGGAATATACTGTACTTTCAAGTTGAAAGACTGGATTTCAAGTGCCCATCTTGCAAGTCGTCCGGTTGGAGATTTGAGGTATAGAAGCCATTTCAGAGGTTGGTGGTCGGATGCCACGGTTATTTCTGTTCCTTCAATATAACCACGAAATTTCTTCAAAGCCCATACCACAGCAAGGGCCTCCCTCTCTATGGTGGAATAATTGCGTTCTGCTGGGGTTAGCAGTCGACTAGCATATTCTATTGGATGTTCATCTCCTTGAAGTAAAACTGCTCCAAGGGCATAATTGCTAGCATCTGTTCGAAAAATATATGGCTTAGTACCATCTGCTTGCTTTAACACAGGAGGTGTTGTAAGACTGTTTTTAAGGGTTTGAAATGCATTTTGTTGGTCAACTCCCCACTGCCACTTGACTTTCTTGTAAGATAACTTAGTGGACGTGAAATCTTCGCAAAATCTTGAATATATCTTCGAAACCCCGAACAAGTTTGCAGAAAAGATTGTAGTTCTTGACGTTTTTAGGGGTGGAATATCCAGTATAGACGCAACTTTTTCTGGATCAACTTCTATTCCTTTGTGTAATCCAAAATCCAAGATATTTAACTCGAAGAGGCAAAATGGCATTTTTCTCTATTTGCTTTAAGTTTGAAATGTAAGAGTCTTTTCAAAAAATAGTTTTAAGATCAAACATGTGTTTTTCAAAAGTTTCTGACAAAACAATTATATCATCTAGATAAGGTAGTGCTAGAATGTCTTCCAGACCATTACAAAAATGGTTCATCAGTCTTTGAAACGTAGCAGGTGCGTTGCGCAAACCATATGGCATTGTAAGAAACGGTAAGTGCCAAAAGGACATACAAATGCTGTCTTGTCTTGATCTTCAACATGCACTTTAACTTGATGGTATCCTGCTCACAGATCAAGTGTAGACATGAAAGGAGTGAGTTTTGCTTGATGTAACAAGTCATCCATTCTAGAAGAGGATAGGTATCTGCGACTGTAATTTCATTCAATTTCCTGTAATCAATACAGAGCGAAATGTTCCATTTGGTTTTGGTATAAGTACCACTGGGGAAGCATACGGGGATTCACATTCTTTTAATTATGCCTCTGAGAGAAGTCTATCGATTTCTTGTTTTAATATTTCCTTCTTGGAAGGAAATCATCCTATAAGGTGGCACTGCAACTGGAAGATGGTTTCTTGTATTTATACGATGTTCAATAAATGGTGTAGGCTCTCCCCTAGTTGAAAGCATTCTTCATACTTTTCCAATAGTGAATTTATTTCTTCCCGTTGTGGAAGTGAAAGGTGAGTACCTTCATTTTTCCGAAGTTGACAAAGATGTGGTTCAGGGTCAACAGTGAGCAAAGCATTGATATTAGGGAGGCGCTTTTCACAAAAATTATATTTTCTGTGAGACGTTTTTCAGTGAAGTACCATTGTTTTCTTTGGAGGTCTAAGACGATCCCTGCAGCTGTTAAAAAGTCTATGCCTAGAAGGGTTCTGTTACCTCTAGCATTTTTCAAAATTAATAGTTCCATGGGAATGACTTTTCCTTGAATACTAATGTCTACGGAAGTTGTCAGTATTTCTGTGGTTTGAGTACGACCGTCAGCAAGAGTCATCTGCATGGTTTTCTCTTCAAAATTCAATCCTTTTTGTTTAAGTAAATGGTATAATTTTTCACCAGCCACCGAATGTGTAGCACCAGTATCAGCACAAACTGCTGCTTCTGTATTACAAATGGAAATTTGGATTATACTAATGGGATTACTTTCACTAGAAAAACTATAAAAGTTTGATTGATTCAGACTTGATGACAAGGCATCATCTTTTTGTCGAACTGGGTTGCAAGTGTGGCATCTTGATCGAATGATTCCAGGAGCACCACATCCATAGCAAGATACAGGAGTTCTGTCTTCTTTTGTATCAACGATTTTCTTTTCAGGTATTCTGTCTTTGGAAATGGGATTCCGTCTACTGTTACTGAGAATCCCAGTTTCCCGCCTACTTTGACTGGGGAAACCAGACAGAGAATGTTCATATGACAACTTAGGATTTTGTGTGTAGTTACTTCTCCAGGGACTGGAATTCATTTCTTTTTGTTTCCTGCTAAAGTTTTTATTGTTTTTAACTTCTTCATACGAATCTAGCTTATCCACTAGTTGTAGAGTATTGTTCCAATTACACCACTGGTCAAAAAAGTGATCTTTGTAATCTTGAGGGGTTTTCTTTTTTATTTGGTCCGCCACAATCAAATCTTTCAATTCTTCAAGCGTCGTAACTTTTGATTCTTTCAGCCACCCATCAAAATATGTTTGCAAGTCAAAGTAGAAGTCACGCCAGGTTTTCACAGGATCTTTAGTGTGTCAGGAAAACATCTGCCGAAATTTTTCTGCACTTAATTTAAAGCGTTTTAGAAGAATTTGTTTGACTTTATAGTAGTCTTGAGCATCGGCAAAAGATTCTTTAGTGATTAAATTTGAAACTTCAGTTGGTAAAAGACCAACAAGGTATACCACCCACTGTTGAATTGATACTTTACAAAATGTTAATTGCCTTTCGAAGAGGTCTAGAAAAATTGTTACATAAGTTGTCTTTGGATCAAAAATCGGTAATAGCTTATGGAGTTCTAACTTTGGCATATTGGAGTCTGCAGTTGTAGAAGTATCAGCTATAAGTTGAAGTTTTTGCAGTTCAAATATTCGTTGGTTTTCCCTATCTCTTTCAGCTCGCAATTCGAGCTCTTTTCTATCACTAATACGATTTAAACATTCTTTAGTAAAATCTACATCATACCCTTCACTTTTTAAGATTGCGTCTTTTATGTCAAGAACTTTGAAATTATCTGGTATTGATATGTCTAGCGTTTCCGCCAATTCAAGGAGGTCCTGCCTGCGACCTTTTGCTAAATAGGCCATCGTGAAATGTCACTTCAAATTAATTACAAATTTATATTCTTTGAACTTTAAATTAAATTTAACAAAATGTTATTAATGAAATAATAATACAGTATTATACCACATAAAAGTAATATCTCAATTTTTTCCAATATGCAATTTGAAAAATTTGTATGAATCACAAAATGAAAAAAAAATTAAAATATTCTCGTAGATATCACTTATAACTCAAAAAATCTAAGTAAAAATACTATCAAACTTTTAGTTAAAAAAAATCATCAAAATTATCTGAAAACACATTTGAAATACATCATACCACAAGTAAAAAAGAATCATATACGTTCTCATAAATAAAAGTTCTACTTAGTGGAAACAAAATTTCCTATTAGTATTCAAAAAGAAAAGTTATTAGAACTCAAGAGTTATAAATAACCTTGAACTGTCTATTTCTCCCTATTTTATTTTCGCTTACACAGCATAAAATATCTCATCAGTTTCATAAATGAATCATAGCTTAAAAATTAATACTAGCAAGAAGAGAAAACGGAGATATATATATTCTTTTTTCTTTTAAACCACTAAATATATTATTTAACTGAGACAAATCTTTCAACATATAATGCACATTTTACACTTAAAATTATACACATAAATGAATATTTTTTCTTTTTTTTGAAAATAGCATATAACAATACAAAAATTTTCCAGCTTAAATGCTTTCGAACAAGAATTGTAATCATTCAGAGAAAATAATACACATAAATACATATATATTTGGTTTTGTGTTCTCACTTAAGCTTTTAAGTAAACAACGTTATACTTATTAGTTTAAACAATACAGGAAGTATATTTTAAAAACATATTGAATATAATTTAACTGTATATTATGCTGTTTAGCAAATTACACAATTACATTTCTTGAAATAAGAAAAAAAAGATTTCTTAATTTAATTCGAACAGGACGTTCTAAATTTACATCAGTAAAGAATGTTCTCTATGTCAGAACAATGAAGTCAATTTTTAAGAAATTAAAATTTACACAATTCTTTAGGATATTAAATCCAATTTGCATTTGGGCATGCAATGGTTAATTTAGTATTATAAGGTATAATACTTAAAAGAAAATTCAAAGTAAAAACTTTACTTGTTCTTCAGGTGAAGATAAATCCAACGATTTTGTTAAACTTGCTCATTCTACAGGTCAGAACGGAACAATAGTGGTTAACCTGAAAATTTTGTTACTTGCACATTTCTACGAGTGAGAACGGAACATTAGCGGTTAACCTGAAAATTAATAGCGAGCAACAGCCAAGCCTCTTTAACTATAAAAACACGTTGGGCGTCAAATTATAAGGGGTGTGACCCAATGTAATAAAGGGACACGGGGGGAAGGGGTTCTTAATTAAGTCCACTAGTTAATTAAACACGTTTATTAGACAAAACAAACATTTACATACATAACTAGAGAACTAACAGTTACAATAGAATTGAAAGGGATCGGAGCGCATGCTCGTACGTCCTTACAGTTCCGAAGCTTGGCCATTACTGAAGATTGTTCTAGCCGCTAGAGGGCGCGATAGTCTTTCTACTGTTCATATGAGAAGAGTTTAAACTACGGGGGGTTACAAAAGTACAAATTTCCCCCATTAAATCTTATCATTTTAATACATTTTTAAAAAGAACTAATTAAACAAAATTAGTATTTCATTTAATACTTTTTACAATAATTAAATATAATTTGTTATAAAGAAAATATAAATCATTCATTCATAACTATAAATAATAGCTAATTTAACAAATACAACTTGCATTTAATAGGGAAAAAATAGTCTTACTGTCTGTGTAACCATAAGAGCTCTTGATACAACAACTTTTTTTCCTAAAACATCTTTGAATTGTAACTGGACACGAGCTCTTACTTCTTGTTCATTAGCAAACTACATAATTTTAAAAATCAATTATTCAAAACAGAATCTAAGAATAAAAAGATTTCTAATAAAAAGATAAAATATTATAAATAATATCTGGTAAATTTAATTTCAATCTATGGAAAACAATCTAATTTAAAAAACATTTCAAAAAAATTTCATTGAAAAAACCTCGAATTAGCTTCTTGCAATCATTCCAAATTAATGAATTTAATCAAAGCACAAATTTATGGATGCATAAAAGACAAATATATCAAGTAAAAGAAAAATATTTTTATGAAATAATTTAAAATTCATTTGATAAAACCACCAGAAAATGACAATCAAAAGACACAATCTCAAATATCATGCATTAGAATTCTATTTTTTTTTTAAAATCAAAGATAACCTATTAAATTTTGTTAAAATAAGTCACAAAATCTGAATAGAGTTCTATCTAAATGCTACCTTGGTACTCACATATTAGAAGCACCAAGATAACATTGCCAACCTACGGTACATTATTTGCAATTAAAAACGAAAATCAGAAATTAAAGTGATTAATTCACAGGTAAATTAAAGTAGTTCAACGAGAATAATGAATTTTTAAAGAAATGAATATAAATACATTAATCATGAATAGTTATCTTATTTCCAAAACTTTTTGTATTGAAATTTTCTAGATCAACAAATACTTATATTTACAAATTTAAATGGAGAAATCAGAAGGTGGTAGTGGAGCCTTTTTCAAGCTGCCACCCACCTAAAGAGCAGAAAATTTTTTAACGTCCTCCTTTTGGAAATCTTGTAATTTAGGGTATAGTAAATGGGGAGATTACAGAATTATTAAAGACACCAATTTTAAGTAGTTTTTTTTTCAATCAATTTACATACCAAATTTGTTTTGATTTAATTCAAAACTTTTGCCTTCGAAAATAACTGCATTCCTTATTGTTAAAATGAAAATTACTAATGCAAAAAATGTTTAAATGCTCTTTTATGTTTGAAAATTCTTCATTCTCAATTAGATAATTAAAACAACAAAAAGACTACTATAAAAGGGTAACATTAATGAAACAATCAAGTATGTGAGCAAGATGATTGTGCTTAATGGTTCACAGCCCGTTCTGAACATTTGGGTCAATATTTTAGAGAGATGAATGCACTAGTCCTCTCTTTTCATGATTTGAAGTTAACTCCTCTTTTTTGCAATTAGATCAGTCACAGCACTGAATACTTGTTTGACAAGGCAACAAGTTAATTTTTAAGTGATTTCTAGTAATTAAGTGGTGTGTGCCACCAAGTTTTTTCTTTATGATGTTTTCCCTTGGTTCTCACCCAAATGGGGTGCACAGTAGGGATTCTTATGTACAAAAGAATGTCTTAATTAAAATTAATATAAATTTAGGCTAGTTGTTTTTTGCGTGTTCTCGAGTATCTAAATTCCAGGCAAGGCATGGAGTTAAATTTAAATTCAAGTCGGTGATTTTTGATTAGATATTAAAGTTTTTTAACGCAACTTATATCGGGTCATTAAGACCCTCAAATAAATCACGTTTTCTTCACGGACCTTCCACTAATCCTCTTGGGAAATCTTTGGGCTATCATCCGCGTTTATTCACAACCAACCCTTCTGAAGAAGAAACAGTGATCTTTTCAAATTAAATCTACTATGTTATAGTCAGGGTTTTTTAGCTAGCACAAAGAGAAGGAGAGAAAGAAAGCCAGGAGTCAGGTGAGATTGCTACTGATCAGGTATCACTACAAATTACTGAATATTTCAAATATTAAATAGACGAAGATTTAAAGTGATGATTGGTCACTGAACTTAAAGTAATTAAGCTAATTGAGATAGTTGAACTTATTCTAAATTAAAGTGGTCGATATTCAGAGTTTTCGTATAATTTGTGCATCTCATTGTTTCACTTTTAATGTTCATATTGAGACATTTTCTTCTTGAATTTAAGTGAATCAGTGTTGATAATTTGGTTGATCAATAAATAAGTTGATTTTGAATATGTCTGGCATTCCTTCCCTTCCTCCCACACATCTAGGCAGGTAAGAGAGAGGGGGTAATCCCTCACAACCTCTTTTTTTTATGAAGAAACCTGCAATGAATGTGCGCAATGCTATTATGTTTTGAAGTCAATTATTTAAGTTATACTATTCCAAGCTTTTGAAAAAAATGTATATGCCCAGAAATACAACTCTGGAAGTTCATACAGAATGTCATTTCTTTTAAAGAAACAGTATTTTGATATATGTAGAGGTCTTAACTTTTTTTTTTGAGATCATCTCTTTTTTTTCTATTTTTAAAGCCATTACTTTTATAGCCCGCCCATAATGCACACTCATAAATTTAGATTTTATTTTTGAGTTAAAAGTGTGTGTTACATGGAGGAATTTTTGGTATTCTTTTCATATACATTTGTGAAAATAATTGAAGGGTCAAATGGTTTTTTTTTTTCAATAAAAACTAATACAGCAAATAAAACCAAACCTTGTTAAAATATCATTGATATAAGATCAATACATGGGGAAACAAAAATGGCCTTAAACTGCACCCTAAATAAGTAAACTGGTCATTTGTCCAGCACAGCAGCTGACCGACATCCTGTCAGTCCAAGAAAAATATGTCTAATGGGGTGCATAATCACCTCTAACAGCTACACAACTCTTGCATTGGTGTTTCATACTGTTTACCAGGGTCTTTATCAACCCTGTGACAACCGCATTCACTCTTGAATCAAGACACTCTACAGCTCTTTGGAGTAAGCCTTTGAGCCATTGGAGCAAGTCTTTGAGTTGCAATTGAGCATCCAACAACATCCCATACGGGTTTGATGGGATTAAGATCAGGGGACAGTACAGGCCACTCCAATCGTTGAATATTCTCCACCTGGAGGTATTCGTCCATCAACTGTGGGCAAGCGTTATCGTCCATAAGCTCCGCAGAAAAGTCTGACATAGGGTGCAAGGATTTTGTCTCTGTATCGCTGACTTGTCAGAGACCTCTATTGAACAAATGGAGATTGGTATGCCTGTCCCTATCATCGGATAACGTTGATTTTAGTAGTCCTTTATGACAATATTAGAGGGCCGATATTGACTCCCGGGTTTTCTTCATATGAGAACATGTCTCAAATTAAGACTCATCACATAAGAGAACAGGCCCCCTATCATACTCTGTCCAAAACAGGTGTTCTCAGTACCATGCTAGATGGTTCTTTTTGTGGTTCACAGTCAAAGGGATGCAGACTACAGGGTGCCTGGCATACAGGCCACCTACATTGTCTCTGGGCGACTGTTATCCCACAAATGGATATTCCTGTTGCATTACAGGATAGGAGACAGTTGTGTGTCATGGGTCTATCTCTTTTAGCTAAGCCTCAAGTAACAGTCTTCCACCGGCATTGTTGCCCTTTTGTGACAACCAGGTCAGTGGACTATTGTTCTTATCTCTGAACTGTTTCCACAGAACGGGCATTACATTTCTCAAAACCCTGAGGTCACTACTATAGCAGGTAGCCAATGATTAACCCACCTCGAGTCTTGCAACTGTTTGCCATCTTCTGACAGCACAAGTATACCTCATCAAACATTTCTCAAGAAAAAAATGTCACGTTGATCTATAAAAGTTCGCCACCCCTGCTCTACACAAACACACTCACAGTGCCACTGCCAGTGGCGTAGCGTGGACTTTCGCCACCTGGGGCTGATCAGAAATTTGTCACCTCTCTATTTCAATTATTAGTCAAGAATATTAGTAAAAGTAAAAAAAAAAAGCAGCTTTAAATTTTTGTATTAATTAAAAATGTACTTTTCGTGTATTTTTCATAGCAAAATCTTTTACACAATTATCAATATTAATATGTATGCAATGTTCAATTGCCAGAATAGCTAAATTTTTAGCCTTAATGTGGAAATAGTCAATCTGAGATAATTTTTGGTTAATTTTAGCTTGGAGAAGCTTCTCTTGCAACTGGCATTATTGACGGAAGATGTTAAAAAAATTCTCAATGTTATGACAATGTTTGGTAAGCCATCTTAAAGTTTGGACTATATAATATATTTTAATAAACCCAGAGAGCCAGACCTAATGAGTTCTTTTTTACAGTCTGGGTCTGTTGCAGCTACGAAAGCTTGTAGGCATACACACTCAAGTTGAAATTCTTCTTTATTAATGTCTTGAGGAGTTTGATCTAAGTTAAGTTCGTCCATGCTCAACAGCACTTCAGGCCTTAAAAAAGCATATTTTTGAGCTAGATTTTGCAACTATTGGAATATTTCTCAAATTTCAGCAGTTACAGCATCTATTGAAGAAAACATTGTTCGCCTCAAGTCATCTTCGTACGATAACTGAACATCTTTACTTTCATCGCTAAATATATGGTTCCTCCTGATTCGTCTAGGGGGTTCAAAAGAAATTTCAAGCTCTTCCCATAAACTTTTAGCATATATTAAAGCATCATCCAAGAATTCATCTTGTTTTGCTTTTAGTACAGTTTGTAAAGCACGCATTTTTTTAGCACATTGGTGGATATTTAGTCCCTCTGTTTGCAAATAATTTTGAGCATCATTGACTTAACACAGTACCCATTACCAGAGGCCTAAGTAACATAAAAACAAATGTGATTGCATAGCAACTAATAAACTTCCTGCATCTGTACGTATATTAAAGCTTTCACTTGTTTCTGTCAGTTTCGTTGCACAGGCGTGATTTGGATTTCGAAATATTTTTTTAATTTAAATATCGTGGTTGTTGATGCCGCCTTTTTTTTATGCTGCCCAGGGCCATGGCCCCCTCAGCAACCCCCTGCTACGCCACTAGCCACTGCCTTAAAACATCACAGAACACTGCATGGCAGAGACATCCCCAAAGAGCTTAGCTATCATCTGATACCTTATTTTCATATAGACATTAATTGTCTTGTTCTATTTTTAAAAAAACTGCTCCTCCCAGTAATTGTTTTTTCCAGTGTACATTAATTACTTTACATATGAATACACAGCTGATGGTTAAAGCTTTGCAACATTTTAATCATACTTCACTGAGCTTTCAAGCTTTAAAATTTCTAATTCTTGAAGTCTATATTAAAAGAGAAGAGCTGAATTTAATGTCATTTTTAAATTAAGAAATGAACAAACTTTAAATCTCACTTTCTTCTCCTTTTCTATAACTAAATTAATACTAAAATACAATAGCATAAAAACTTTAAATGAAATACAATTACCCAAGTTACCTACTATCCAAAAAAAATTCCTAGCAGCTCAATAGTAAAAACATTATGATCAATAAATGAGCAAATATCAGATCAAAATAAGGAATAGCCCAAACCTTAGGATCATGAACAAAAGATCCACCTCTGTCACTATTTGGGGGCATGTCTCCAGTAGCCATGTAGCGTAAACACTCAATCAATGTCTAAAAATATATATAATATAATCATAAGATATGAGATATAAAAAAATGTAAGAATTTTTAATAAAGATCAAAGTCTTACCGTTTTACCACATCCATTTGGTCCAAGAATTAAAGTAAGTGGCTGGAAAAATTTTATGACTTCACGACCATCTGGGTCAAAACTCCTGATTCCAGAAATTGACAATTTTTCAATCACAGACATGATGGAATTTTAGAATTTTTCTTTCATATATTGAAAAAAAGGATACTGAAAACATAGAAGAGTAAAATATTTATATATAAAATATTATACCCATAAAAATATCAGAAAAAAATCCATAATTTTATATATATTCAAAAATTATACATCCATAATAATCTTTTTAAAAATTTAACAATCAATAACACATGCAATAAATAAGATTTTTCATTTCTATGGAGGAAAAGCATGGCTTGTTTCTATGAAACATGTTTTTTTTTCATCTAGAATGAATTCTGGCACATATACATTGCTAGTATTTAGAAGAAACATTTTTAATTATGGATAGAAAAGAAAAACACTTCAGTCAACACGCCTCATTCTTTAAACACTAGCACACTACATTAAAAAAAAAAACTGAAATATTTATAATCAGGTTATTTCTTTTTTACATATAAAGATTAAAGATTCTCAATTTAAAAATTTTCAACATTCATCATACTATAAAAATACTAATTATTCTAAGATTATTTAATAAAAACAGAACAGTAAAGTCCTTAATTCTCTAAAAATGCAGTTCACAGAATAAATATTTTTTCAAATGCACATCATTCTTATTAGTGAGCTTCTTTGCAAATTTTCAAAGTTATTTGCAAGGCATTTCTTATGTGTTAAGCCTGATGCCATGATTAAAAAACATTAAAGTAATCTTGTTTCTAACTTTTAAATTATAGTGCTTTTACATTAAAGACAAATAATGCATTTATGCCAAATTAATAAATTTGGTTGCCTTCTTTCACAACACTTTTGTCTCAGTATATATATACTAGATATATAATTTTTTTTACCATTTTTTTTAATAAGTGTCAAATGTTAGCATAGAGCTGGCAATATTATTGGTAAAAAAAGAAGCCAAATGTCATTAGGATTACCACCTAGTACAGAGAAAATATGTCAAAACACTTTATAGTAGAACAGTGGTGCACACAGGAATTTTTCAAGGGGGGGTCCAGGATCGAAAGTTCAACATTCTTGTATCATGCTCCGTTTGATTTTGTCGATTTTCGGGAACAAAACACAGTAAAAAACTAGTTTTTGAATAAATAATTAGCATTAATTAATAAAATTAATCATTAATAGCAAGTAATTAGTTAAATTTTACGTACTATATACTTAGAATTATAATCAATCGGAAAAAAATCAAGGACTTTGGGGGTCCGGACCCTCCCTTGTGTGCGCCACTGTAGTAGAATCATAATGGGGGAAATACCTTAATTTTAATACAGCATTGAAATTTATGCAAACATTAAAATCATGGATATTGAAATTTCAAGATTGATTTTCAAAATTCTACTTGTTAATTTTTATAAATATTATACTCCAATGAGTTATCATTATGATTATGTTCTGTAGATTGCTCATTAAATTACTCAAAAAAGGGTCTCACTCTGGTAGTGGACTGTTGTTTATTTGCTCTCTGCTCGAATTGACTCCTTCCTCGTTGGAGTCTAAGGATACACTGTGAAGCACTATAAGCACTAGAGGGCACTTTATATTATCATACAGGTACACTGAATAAGTTTTTTTAAAAAAAAACGCCTTATAAAAAAAGGTAATTTTCATCACTAATGAAGACATTCCAAATCATTAACTTTTAATCTCTTAACATTCTATGAGTCATCCTATTTCATATGTCTCAATCACAAAGAATTTGAATCAGTAAACAACATTTCTCAGAATATTAAATATAGGAAAGAAATTAATATAAACTACTTCTTAAAGTACTAAATGCAAGGTTAAAATGTTTTTTGGTGTTCTCAAGAGTCTACAAGGAATTGATTGATTTTTAGGTAATGAAGCAACATGGCAATGGAGTTTATCATTTTGAATTTCGGTTAAGTGACCAGAAAGACATCTTAAGCCAACATGGAAAAGTTGAGCCTCAGCAAATTTATCATGTGTGTATTAGCCCCTCCTATACACAGCAGAACTTAAGTGATACCAGAACACAATAGAAATAATGTCAACTAAGATTGGTATGAGTTAGTCATCAAAACTACCTGGCAAACACAGCCACAAAGTCTAAAAAGAGAAATTGTTACATCCCACAAAGACCTTTACAGATCTAAAAATTTCTGCTCTAACTAATCACAAAGAATAACAAATTATGGAATCCATCTTATTTTAAAAACTTTATATTCAAGTAATATTTTTTATAATGAATCTAATAACTTTTTACCACTTTCAGGTAAAAACAAATTCATGGAAAATGAAACGTCATTTATGAATATTTCTTTTCCTTTTATCACCAGCAAATCTCCCATAAATTTGTTAGAGAACAAAACTCCTAGGAGTGATAGATTTAAAAACATGTATCACATGTAATGATGATTCTTTAAAGAGTTTCATTCCGTATTCAAACTTTGTTCACCAAAAGTACAAATGCTGATTTATTTAAAAAAGTAAATTATATACAAAAATAATTATTAATAATTGTAATTAGTGTTCACAAAAATATATTTATAACACACACACCACACACACAAGAAATAAAAAATTATCTCTGGCAAATGAATTGGAAATGGGAGTACTTTTTTAAACAATTATGTAATCTTGTTTTATGAAAAGTTCAAATAATAACTACTACCAGAGACAGATGACTATAAATATAGCCTTATTAAAAAAATATTTTTATATAAAGAGAAGGACAGCTTAAATATTAGGGAGACCAGAAAGTAATGTTATTTTTCTTGAGTGTTTCATTTCTTTTGCCATCTAGTGTAGAATTTTTCAATGCTGGTTCAATGAAAATCAATTGCTTTTTGAGCAAAATACCTGGAGATGGTATCTTGGAAATCATCCAAATTTTCAACTTTTTTGTCACTTGGAAAATGTTGTAGCAATCAGAATAAATGGAAACCTAATGGTGCAATAACAGTCGAGTACGGTGGGTGAAGCAATCCTTCCCGTCCCAATTTATTAATTTTTTCCATGGTTCGTCTTGTGCAGTGCTGCACCTTTTCAATTAAAGTTTAATTTACTTGATCCAAATTTTCACAGTCTCTCTGTCTAGGTTTCATTACTTCAAAATGAAAAACCCAGTGAATACTCTGCCAAATACACAAAAGCAGCTTTTTAGGGTATAAACCTCCCTTGTAAATCAACTATTTTGGTTTTATCATAATAAAAAAAAATATTGCAATATTTTTAAAAAATAATTTCAACATTGAATTCATTCTTTTTCTATAAATATATGCCATGTCATGCTGATAAATCCTAAAAGTTACACATATAGAAAGAAATGGGGACTGATGAAAGTGAAACATTCTGTTGATGGTTATAAATGTAGAAAAGTTTTTCTACAACAAAGTTTCAAAAGTTTTCTTTCTTATACTATAATGAAATATTCTTAATATTAAGGGACAAGACATTTCTTAATGCTTTTTCAGTTTTAATAGTTTTATATATTTCCTCAGAAAAATGGTATTAAGGTTGTTAGTGAACATTTAAGGAATAAATATTACAAATACATAATATACTAAATATTATTTTGTTTGCAAAAATTTTGAAGTTTCAATTTTGGAGTTTATAAAAAATTTACAACTTTCTGAAGTTTCAAGCAAAAAATAATATTTAATAAATAAATAAATAGCATTTTTATTTTTTTCAGATATGTAAAAATGATTTCATCTTTTTAAGTATACATTTGCAACATTTTAGTGTGTGTGAAAAATATCTTTAATAAAGTCTAATGTAGTTTTCACAAAAAGGCTTTCAAAAAAAATTTCCAAGGAATTTTTTGAATTTAATTAAAATTAAATCCATTATATGAATGAAAAATATTCACAGGTACAAATGTGATGGTGAGGAAAAGTTTAAAAAAAAACTACTAGGTTGGCATTGATCAGTAATCTATACACTCTGTGATTAAAAAGTATCTGAAATACTTCCTATCATCTGCAAACTTCTATCAGATATTTTTATGACTTAAGTAACATTAAGGATTTGTTTTATTCTCCAAAAATAAGTTCACTTTTAGAGAAAAATTTTCACTTCGCTGATTTTTCAAAATGTTGAGTGGAACTTAGCTAGGAGTATGGATTGAATTTTTACATTTAAATACTTTGGGCTGTTTTTAAGAAGAACTTTATTGAAAACTCATTGGTTTTGCATCATGATAATGCATCTCTTCAAAATACTATAATTACTTAAGATTTTTTTGACAAAGTATTCAATAAATATAGCTCTAACAAAGTTCAAATTTTATCTGATATGGTAACACATGTAACATTCTGATTTCTACAGTTGAAACTCCCTCCCTGTGATTATTTTTACTCCAATAATGCAATAAAGAATATTTAAAAACAAACCTTGAAAAGGTTGCACAAAAATAACTTAATTTTATCATACTTGTACAAGCATTCAATAACAGTCTATATGAAAATTAAGTCTACCACTGGCAGCACAATACATAGAAATAAACAAAAGAAAACTAAAATCAAAACTATCAACAAAACTAATAGTTTTTTTAACTACCAAAGTTAGTCAGGGATGTTTTAAGGCATCTGTCAACTGGCCATGCCTAGGCATCTATAAGATCATGATCTGAATAATTTTAATCAATTGCTACTCTCAGACATTCTCTTAGCAACTGGAAATTTTGAGTTGTATGCCAAATGGCACCAATGGTAAGACTGCATCCATCATTTGTGTCTATAGACCTACACCTACCACCAAAACATCATTACAAACATTTAGTCAAAAGGTGGGAGTTAGTCAAGTTGGTTTGTGAGTTGCACACATTTATTACACACACAAGTTACCATTTATATTACTTGATAACATACACTGTACACTTAAACGGGTCACTGTGAAGCCTACTTACACACTGGGGGCCATGGCCTCAAGAAGTTTTAAGACATTACTGAAGTTAGTATATACTTGCTATTAGTCTTTTAACTGGTAAACTACTTTTTAGCACTAAATGTCAACTAAAGCAGGAACAAATGATGAAAAGAAAAAGAAAACTATTAAGAAATCTATAATTTTTATCAAAAATATAATCATTTAAATTCTGTTATTTTTACAACCATCATCTCTGTTTAGTTTGCTTTGAAAGAAGTTACTGATGCCCAAAATTAAATTAATTTTTGATTTTAATTTTAAGAATTTTTTTAATTCAAAATCTGTAATATTCTTATTAAAAATTAACTAGTCTAATTTTAAATTTTAAAAAGGAGCTTTAAAAACATAACACAATATTAAAACCAAAACAAATAATGTCATCTTAAAATTTATTATGTATGGTTATTTTCTTAAATTCAATCTGAACTGTTAAATGTACAGAAATTCATAAATACAAAAAAAGATGTCTTTAAACAACTGAAATTTAGTTTCAATTTTCTATATGTAATAGAATAATAAAGTTCTGACAAATAATTGAAGTCTAAGATATGTTACATATTTAAACAGAAACAACTGTTCCAGATCCTCATAGCTAATATTAGACTGTCTGAAAACCCAGGTATTTCAAACACGTTATATTTCATTGCACAATAAAATAATACAAACTGGTTTCAATGTAAAACTGTCTTCTGAAATTCTTGAAAACACAGTTTTAATTTTTACTAGTGGCAATGACAAAAGCATTTAACTCATCTTATTTTTTGGCTTAAAATTTAGCATTTATTGTGAAGTATGTCTCACTTAACTTACTCAATTTTTTTCTGATAATTATGAAAGCTTAATTACCAAAAATCTTATTCTTGGTCCATAATAAAAAGAAAAATTTCTTCAGTAATCAAATCATTTTCAAAGGAATTTGTGTATCTATGAATGAAAGAATTTTTGAAAAAAAATATGTGCTCTATACTTTTTTCATTAATATTTTGGATGTTTGTTAAAATATATGCCCAAACCAATCAATAAGCACTTAATGCCTAAAGTTGTTTCTTGAATTTTATTCTAATCCATAAAAAGGAATTTTTTAAATAAGATACTGTTCTTAAACAATTTCATTAATTCTTCACAACAAAAATGTTAGGAGATAAGATTAAACACAAATAGCATCAAAAACTCATCTGAAACTACAAAAAATTACTAAGAAATTATGATTACAAATAAACTAATTCAATAATTATTTACAACTAATAGTATTTATAAGGTAAAATATTTAAAATCTTTTTTTTTCAAACTGTCACATTACAAACCAATAATTTCTTAAAAACCAATGAAGTAATAACATTCAGAAAAGTAACTAAAATCTTAAGCTAAAAAAAACCACCAAGTAATTTTATTTTACCTTAGAAACTTATCTGAAATATTTAAGTACAAAATATCTTATTAAATTGCTGAAACAAAAAAAATTTTATGTTGCTAACAATTGATCAGAGTTTTAGATGTTTCAGTTTTCATTTATTACATCTCCAGACTTTTGCCAAAGAGGCATTTTACTAATAGTAATTATCTGTTCTTATTCAAATTAGACAGAAAAAATATACAGTCAACTCTCACTAATTCAAACCTTCGATTTTGGTACACTCAATATTTCAAAGTAAAATCTGCAGCAGGCCAGACTACAACACGTGACAATTCGAAGTTATCTTATATAGTTCTCGAAAATTCGAACACTCACTATCATGTAGAGTTCTGTAGCAAACAGGATGAAGCTTACATGTTTTTATGTTGTATTGTCTCTGCATGTCTCCCCGGTAACATAGCCCCTTTGCTGACCATCTGCCTGCCCTTCCTGTGTTTCCCGGTTCCTCAAGCAAAAAACATTTTTACTGCTTCCCTTTTTCAAGTGAACAATTGACTAGCCGCACTTGTTGCCAGCCGTCCATATCTTTCGCTTAACACATGGCCCTGTTACACATGTTTTCATAACGGATGGTCCGCTATCGTGAAGAAGAGATGCATCGGAGTGACATAACCATTTATTTTTCATATGTGGAACACGGCATGTGGCACCAAACAGGGCAAGGGCCGGACGATACCCTGCCTAGAAAAACCAATCGTGTTGGGAACAGTGTCTGAGGGAACCAATAACAGACTAAACAGATTTTTAAAGCTAACAGATTTTTTTTCATCTTCAAAAAAGAATAATTATGTACAGTATGTATTCCTTTAATAAGTGTTTTTAATATATAAATGTATTATTTTAATAATACTGGACTTTTAACTTCTGTATAATATTTATACTATATAATACGAACTTTTTAAAAATACTTTAAAATAATTTTATACATATGTACAATTGTTGTTTCATTACATAGTTTCAAATTTAAATACATTAGAAAAAAATTTCTCTTCGTGTATTTTGAGTTTTTTCCTACCCTCATGATAATTCAAACTCTTGATAGTTCGAAGTTTTTCATTGGTCCCTTCAACTTCGAATTATCGAGAGTCGACTGTATAGGAATACAAGTCATGTCGCTGTCAGCAGTGGGATTTATCCCTATAAGATGACAAGGTTCTTCACAAATCGGCACAGAGAAGAATGTCATAGATCTAAAGAGGCAATTATCCCTGACCTTTCATGGGTTTATTTTAATTCAATAGATAACATCTCACACATATTCAAACAAACTTTGTATTTAATCTCTGTAAGCAAATTCTTATTGAAATAAGAATGAATGAGTTTTAAATAAAACTACAGAGAAGAAAGAGATATTTGAAAAAAATTTATATAAATGGAACAAAATGTATTAGAAGGACATAAAACACACAAGAAATCAGTTTACTTTTGAAAAAAATCAATTAGTTACGAGGTTTCCCAAGTTTATATTCTACAAATAATTACATAATATCATTTTACATGCACTTTCACTCAAATTGAGAAGTTTATTAAAAATTCACAAAGAGCTCACTAAACTCAGCAACGAAACCGCTGTGACAGGAAAACTATTACTTAAACTTATCTATTCGTTACACGCATATGTAGTTCAGTTCAGTTCAGTTCAGTGCAAGCACTGAAAAAGTGGAGACCTGGCTAACGCCTTATGCTCCGATAAAATTTACACGCATATGTAACTTTATCACATTAGATGTAAGGAACACCGCTACAGTTAAACCAAAACTCAATTTGTACCGCACCGCGAAACATACAGTTAATTAGTTAATCTGACTGAGAAAAATACTCCTTGAAAGAGATGATTTAAAACGTATTGCTGTATCTCAGATGATGCAAGAGAAAGGGAGATAAACTTTACAAATGTTCCGCAGTTTAAAAATACTTAGAAATTTAAAAATACATCTTAAAAAGACAAGTATCGTTTTTTTTATTCAAAAGTTTTTTTTAAACAAAATCAATATAATTCATTATTTAACTTAACTCAGCAACAACCCATGAGCGCCAAAGCCTAACTGTGCCCATCTCAGTATACGTGACCCTGGACCCTCAGGTGTATGAGCAAATATTCCGATCAGGTGGTCAGTCTGGAGCGAAAACCCCAGTGTTAAATTCTCAAGCAAACTTAGTACTCATTTATCGATCCACCGAAGGGATGAAAGGCTGAATCGATATTGCCCAGCTAGGGGTTTGAACCTCGGACCTGTGGTGTGAAAGGGCGATGCACTACCCCTCAGCCACTGGGCTAATTTATTATTTAATATCATTAATTTGTACTCCAGGTGTCACCCATCCTTGCATTATGCTTAGTGACTGGACTGTATTCATTTTCATTTTTTTTTCACTAACTGTCGAAATCTAGTTCTTTTCAAGTTATCTTCAGTCGTATTTCTTCTATACTTTGTTTTTGTTGCCACATACGTTGAAAAATATTTTTCACTTAAATATGCTGTTCCGAATGACATTGAAATGTTTATAGCTGCGTGAGAAACTTCTGTGACTTCTGCAATAATATGCAAACAAAACTTTGGGAGCTGTTCTTGCTTCAGAGCGTAGACCGATTTTCAAAAACTTCCTTTATAAAACAGATGGCGTTGTTTGCAACTCAGATGACGTCGAAGACGATAATGTTTGTAAAAAGGTAGCTCTTCGTTATTATAGCAACGGGGTGTGGTTAAGAAATGATTGACAGATACAGTCGATTTCAGAGCGCTTGCGTAGTTTTAGTAAAATAAACAAACTATTCACAGCCGTAATCAAACGGACTCAAGTTTGGACTCATTAATATATTTTAATAAACCCAGTGAGAGCCGGACCTAATGAGTTACTTTGCACAGCCCGGGTCTGTTACAGCTACGAAAGTTTGTAGACTTACGCGCTCAAGTTGGAATTCTTCTTTATTAGTGTCTTGATGAGCTTGATCTAAGTTAAGTTCGTCCATGCTCAATATCACTTCAGACCTTAAAAAAGCATATTTTTGCGCTAGACTCTACGACTGTTGGAATCTTCCTCGAATTTCAGCACTTACTCTGTCTATTGAAGAAAACATTGTTCACCTCAAGTCATCTTCGTACTATAACTGAACATCTTTACTTTCGTCGCCAAATATATGGTTCCTCCTGATTCGTCTAGGGGGTTCAAAAGAAATTTCAAGCTCTTCCCATAAACTTTTAGCATATATTAAAGCATCATCCAAGAATTCCTCTTGTTTTGCTTTTAGTACAGTCGTAAAGCACGTATTTCTTTAGCACATTGATGGATATTTAGTCCCTCTGTTTGCAAATAATTTTGACCATGATTGACTTCACAGTAACGGTTACCAGAAGCCTAAGTAACATTAAAACGAATACGATTGCATAGCGACTAATGAACTTCCTGCATCTGTGCGTGTATTAAAGCTTTTACTCTTTTCCGTCAGTTTTTCCAGTGCAGTTAAAGTTTCTTTGTAATGGTATCTAATATAATTTACAGCAGCATCTCTAGTGCTCCAACGTGTGTCCTGAATCCTCTTCAAACATTTTCGAGTGGATTCAAGAACTTCCCATCGGTGCATCGACGTAGAAAAAAAAAGAGTAGCAGAGTTCTAGCGTAACAAAGAAAGTTACCGAATTTACCTCCACTGAAGCTGCATATACGCAAACTAGGTTTAATGAATGGTTTGAGCAAGGAACAAATTCGGCATTAGGATTCATATCTTTTATTCACTGTTGCACACCTATGTGGCATCCAGCCATCTTGGCAGCATTATCGTAAGCTTTCTCTCTACAGTTCATAATGTCGAGTCCCCTCTTTGGTTAGCTAACGCCGGACATTGTATGGGTGTCCGGAATATCCGTAGTGACCTCTGTCCGAGATGGGGAGAAAGTTACAGGAGATGGTATATAAACGTATCAAATTTCATGGTTTAACATGTACTGCAGTCTCGAGCCTTTCAAGGCTCAACATAAAAGAAAACTGACATTTAACGTATACCAGCGTTTCTCAAACTGTGCGGCGTGCCCCCCTGAGGGGGCGTGATAACTCTACGAGGGGGGTGCGAGCATATTGAAACCTCGGAAACAAAAATTATTTTTAAAAATATTAATTTGCTAAACGCAAACAAACAAAATACATTCTGACATAATAAAAAATATAATACACATTTACACTGATGCAATACACTTATAAATGTATCAGTACTGCACAATGCATTTGATAATTAATTTAAGTATAGTAAGTTAAGAACAAGCTTAATTATTACCAATAACTCCATGGGCTTGTCGTACATAAAATTATACACAAAAATTAACACTCATCTTGATAATTCGCGCGTGTAAAGGAGTTTTTGTAGAGATTTTCTCTCACTAGATGGCTGCACCTGTCAGCTGTTTCCGAATCGGCGAAACATGGTATGGTGCAAGGTAGTCCCAATTAATTCTATTCAAATAAATGTTAAACTTATTTTATATAAATGCACTTAATTTCTGTTAATTTTTAAAATGATCCTCATAATTTATATTTCAGTTTTTATATTTTTACTTGTGTACTTGTATCGATTATATTATGCTTAACTGCAACATAACTGTATTAAATACTAAAAACGTGGCATTTTCTGTACAATGTGTAGAGATAGCTTTGCTGACAGTGTTGAATGAACACGCTTAATAAATTTCCAGTACATATTGATAAAGTCTGAATAATGAATTTAATGAAAACTCAACACTTGAGTTTTTATTAGAGTGCTATGAAACAAGCACCTAATAGTACGCTTTATAATTAATCACTTAACTGCCGATTAAAAGTTACCCGATTCGCTCCCTAATGGCATCGCTTTCCACGTAAGCGCGTATATGTGATGTATGGGGAGAGAGAGAAAAGGAATAAATAGGCAAATCTTCTGAAGTAAATCCTTCGCAAACACTGTCAAAGTCCTTTTAATGCATTCCAAAGCCTTCGGAATGATTTTATGGATGCCAGTGCACAGAAAAGATCGTACTTCGGAAAAACGTATATATACGTTCGGGGTAATTAAGGCTTTGGCTGAGCGTACGAATATACGCCCATTTAGATACACCGGTGGTACTTCAGTGGTTAAAGTAGTATATTGTAGCTTTAGCGTCAATGTATAGTATTATTGAATTCAATGCATTGTTATTGTATGAAGGGGGGGGCGCTAGGAAAATTATGATTGAAGAGTGGGTCGCAAGTATTGAAAGTTTGAGAAGCACTGACGTATACAGTAGAAAATAAGAAATATTTAAAAAAAAAATGAAATACCAGAATCACAATACTAAATACAAATATATAACTGGAAATCGCAAAAAAGTTAAATCAAATATACATTTAACAATAAATTCTGTCACTAAACCAGTCAAATATTTAAATGTGCATATAGAGTTGTTTTTTTTAAAGGGATATTTATAAATTTGAGAAGTAAACAACTCTTTTTAGCAGACAATTTTTAATTGTATATAAAAGCAGAATTTTGTGAGGAACTGCAA
Source organism: Trichonephila clavipes (assembly GCA_019973935.1). Classification (NCBI taxonomy): domain Eukaryota; kingdom Metazoa; phylum Arthropoda; class Arachnida; order Araneae; family Nephilidae; genus Trichonephila; species Trichonephila clavipes. The sequence goes on along the minus strand of BMAU01016059.1, from coordinate 54,095 downwards.
TTTGTTGAACGCTGCTCCAAGTGAAATATTCTGTTTTGTGCACATGTGTCGCCCTTAACGTAGTAATTAGTTTCTGATTTCCCGGTTTTTTCCATTTCCGAAAATGCATCAAAATTTCAAAAAATTTAAAAACAAGTTATTTTTAAATAATATCAATAATTATATAAAATAAGGGAAATACCATTTTTTTCTTCAATTTTTGATTTAGCTGCGACTCATAAATTTTCAGATTAAAATGTTTGTATTTGTATTAAAAATTAAAAATAGATGTCATGAAAGAATTAATAAAACTGTGTGAAAACGGTTTAAAGTAATAAATAGTGTATCAAATATATTTTCATCCATGCTCCTTGCAAAATTAGTATAATTTTGTGAGGCAGACAGAAATTATAAATTATACCTTTGAACTCAAATAAATGTTTTGATAAATAATTTTCCCAATACAGTTAATAACAAAATAAATAGAAAAAAGTATTTCGAAGGAATAAATAATTATTATGAAGAGAAAGAAATTATTACTAATTCGAATACAAAAGAATTTACTTAGTTTATCTATACATATAAATAAAAATGAAGTGTCTGTTTGTAATTTGAAATTACTTTTTACTAAATGCATTTAAAAGTATATGAAAACTTTCATGAAAAAATCAATTTTTAAAATTTTTGTCTGTCTGTCTGTTTGTTCCGGCTAATCTCTGAAACGGCTGGACCAATTTTGACGAAATTTTCACTGCAGATAGCTAATGATATAAGGAATAACTTAGGCTACTTTTATTTTAGAGAAAATAAAATTAGGATTCCGAGAAAATAAAATTAAAACCAATGAAATAGGGAGCAATATCCGATTCAAATAGGGATTATTTATTTCAATAGGGATTATTTTTTATTTAATAGGGATTATTTTATTTCGCGAGCCTTCTGTCTCAACGATTGCTAGCAGTTATATCAAACTTTTTCTTTGATTAGGCCATTCGCGACATTTCCCCCTATTTTTTCCTCGAAGAAGCCCAGTCATCAATCAACCCTTTCCGGCGCTGCTTCTCTCTTCCTTCCCCTCCGCTCTGTTGAGCTGCTATTGTGCTTCTCCTGCCTTTCGACGCTGCTTTTCCGCGATCTGTCTGCGCAATCGCTCCTGTTTTTTTTTTTTTTTTCATCGTTCAAACGGAGAAGAACGCCCTCCTCTAAACATCGGATCACCCTTGTCTTGATCCTCATGATTTTACAGTCCTTAACTGCATCGTCAAAGGTCATGCGTCCCTTTCACCCCTTCCTTGTGGCTTCGTTTGTGTTTGCAACTCACCCTACTTGCTACTTAGACCTATTTTGATCCCAAAGATTTTAGTCCTCACCCCATCGACAGTGTCAAAGGTCATGCGTCTCTTTCACCCCTTGCTCTACAAAAGCAAAGGAAAAAAAACAGATTCATAAAGTAGAAGAAAAGTTTTCGTAAACTGTGAAGTGAATAAACACTTTTTTTTGTTAAACTCCACGTGGACGAAATTGCGGGTAAGTTATTTAACATAAAATAAATGCATCAGAAAGTAATATTAACGTATTACACATCCAGATAAAAATTTACACTGTTTTTAGCGTTTATTACACAAAATTTGTAACTGTGTTACTTTTGCTGAGCAGGTAGGTGATTTCAAAAATCGACCCACAAGAAAGTTACGAGGCGCCATAAATAATAAAAAAAAATCAGCAATTATACCTAAAGACTTAAAATTTAGCAAACATGGCTTTTTTGTTCAGCTGAGTTATGTAAAAAACTTTTTTGTTTAATTTATACAATTCACGTAAAATTAACTCATTAAAAACTTGCTTTTTTATCCTTCAGTCTGTATTTTTTAATTTTTAAATTCACCTGTGCGAAGAACGGGTGTACCAGCTAGTTATAAATAAATATGTCACCCCATCTTTATTTTGCAGATGCTGTTATCACCTTGATTTTTTTTTTGTTTTCAACTTTTTCATATACATAGAGGAAAAATCTTTCCTCAAATTAAAAGTTATTTTTTTAATGAAGTTGATTTCTCTTAGGACTAAAGGCAAAAATTGTTAAAGACGTAGAAAAAATGTCACAATTTAAAATCTCGGAAAAAAAATTCCCATTTAAAATTAATATGTTCCTTTTATTAACTCACATAAATTTGAAATTTAATCAGTTGAAGATGAATCTCAATTATTTCTTTAATGTTGCTACTGAGAGATAAATATTAATATAGTATATAAATACTTGAAAATTTATTTGCTGCTGAAGTAACATTTACGTGCTTTAAAAATATTCGAGTACACACGGAGTACGTGCTCGTTAAATCAGTGGTTCCGAGTCTTGTGGGCTGAATCACGAGAGCAGGGAACTGGAGAAAATTTCCTTTCACTTCAGTTCCATGCCTAAATTGTGGAGATAGATGGTGGCGCCATCTATCATTCCTTAGGGAATTTCACCGAGCTAAATCATACTGTCACCTGTATGGTGCTCAAGTCTAAGGCCAACGACAAGCGTACTTCTAGCCCATTGCCACGATGAATTTCGTGGGCCTCGATCTGACTATGTCAGACAGGTGGCATGAGCAACAACAAAAATGTTATAATTATTGTATTTAAGATTTTATTTGTATAACCGATTTCTTGTTTATGGAATTGCTGTATTAATGTTACATAAATATAAATACATATTAATGTAAGAATCTCACGAAAGTGTTTGGTTAAGAAAAATGATTAAAAAAAGTTGCGAGATTGCTTAAAAATAATCTCCCCTAAGCAGTTTGTGGCGGTTCATTCCCTTCTTCAAATTACAAATTCAATTAAATAGCTCATAATAAAGACAAGTATCCGACATTTTTTTTAAAAAATAGTTTTAAGCATTAATACTTACGTTATCCACATAAATCAAGATCTCGGAACTTGGATCAGATTGGTCGTGCTGGTAAAGTTAAGAAATGCGATTTCTTTAAAAACTAAATATTTTTAGTTCACGAAGCGATATTCGATAGGTACTTTTTTGACCAAAAAGTTTCAAGCTAAAAAAATTCTCGACTCTTCGTGGGTGTTACTTTTTTCTTATTACACGCTTACTCCACTAATGGGGCAATGTAAATTCCTTTATCTGGGAAAAACGATCACAAATTGCCTCAGCTGAAATTTATAGCTGATGTTGAAATCCCTAGTCCAGTAAAAAATAGCTTCTCTTGATGGATTATTCAAGCCCCATACCATTCCCGGGAATACAAAAAGTACTAAAATCTGACGATTTCCCCTTTATGTTAAGTGAAAATCTTGTTAATATCTGCTAGTATCCCGAGGTTGGGTGCCCATACACTTGTAAAATCAAATCGCCACGTATTATTTTTTAAGAGATAATCGTTGCATGATCGACTTTTCAATTCAGTCCAAAACAAAATAATTATGCTCCACGTTTCCAAAGTGTAAAAAATATTTTAGAAAATAATTTCACCCAAATTTTTTCGTAGCAAAAAAAAAAAAAAAAAAAAAAAAAAAAAAAAAAAGTATTTTTCAATTTCGGTCCAAATGCCGCCCCTGGAGCATACAGTTGTACGAAACACCAAAGTCGTAATGACTTCACACCAGTGCGGATTCGTTTTGTTTGTGTCAACGGGGGCGCGATTTGGAATTAATATTCTTTGAATTTAAATATCGCGGTGCTTGCCGCCCGGGGCCCCTCGTCGCTACACCACTGTTTGAAAGTTTTTTTATAGATAGAATATATTTACAAGCATTTCGTACACTTTTAAAGAAAAAGTGCGCCTTTTTTTTTCTGAAGCTTATGTTATTAAATTTCTTAAATATAAGAAAAACTCATACTTATTAGTTTCTTTAAAAATCAATAACTCCTGCACATAATTAGGGCTCTTCTTACAAGAGATGGCTACGTACATCTGAAATAAACCAGTTCGGAATGTCATAACACATCCCTCAAAATAAACGTTTGATAAAATATTGAAAGCAGCACATTTGTATTTCATTGTATTCTTATGGATTTTACTGTCGGCACTTGTGTGCTTAAAGGAATGTATTCTTCATAACACTTATACACCAGTTTCATGTCATTCACATGAATATTAATGAAGTCCTATCCAGTTAATATTTTCTCACACTAATTCCAAAAAATAAGTTAATCTAACATTGTGATTCAGGAATGCATTACAAAAGATCAGTCACAAAATTTTCTGAATTGATTTTGCTTCAATAAAATCCTTAACATATATTTCGTTATGTATTTAGAATGATTATTAAGTACAACAAAAAAATGGCTTATACAAGAGCCTTTATTTTAATAACATACATTTACATATTTAAAACATTTGTTTTCACCAAAACAATTCAATATAAACATAATAATAACGAAATTAAATCCAACATGTTATGTCAAGAGCATAAATACATTTCCAATGAATATTAATACATCAATTTATACCAAAATAAAAGTATTCAGACACACACACAAGTACAATTCACAAACGTTTTAGAAGAACCTATAAAAAAAATTAAATGTTCATATATTTAATTCATTGTTCTTAAGAGCTTCTTTCTTCGATTACCTCCAATTTGAAAAATCATTTCAGAAACAATGAACAAAGTTCCATCACTGTAAATATAATTCAATCTTAAAAGAAATCTTCTAGCCCATTTTTTTTCTTCAATTTTTATATTAATTTGATAAACTAGATTTCAGCTAGATCAGCCAAAATAATTAGAAAAATTAACATCGGTCAAGTTTTACAATTTTATTTTGCAGAAATTTTTTAAAATCTGCATTAAATATATTATCAATAATATCTTGTCTCTGTAAAAGAATAAAATTAGATGGAATGAGATCACTTAAAAGCATAACCAAGTCTGTATATTGAGTGAACCTATTCATGCTAAATTAAAAATAAAAACTTCATAGATTATATCACATACAGATATCAAAGATAAGAAATGTGATTTATTCATAATTGTAAATCTTTTATTACACTTTATATAATTTATTACAAAAAAAGTCTGTATATTAAGTAGGGAAGTTTTCCCTACTTTTTGAAATTAAAAAGATTTGTTTCTTGAAGTGATTCCTTTCATTTTCTTTATAACAGATGTTTATTAAAAGACTATTAAAACAGAAGTCTGCTTTGTGAAATGTCTATTTATCGCTATCTTCATCATCTTCAGGACTTGCAGGGCTATATGAAGGTGAAGAGGGAGAGTAACCTGGACTGGTAGGAGAGTAAGAAGAACCCTTCGGGCTAGTAACAGAATAAGTAGGACTTGTAGGACTGTATTGTGGTGACGTTGGCGAATAGGATGGTGATGTTGGAGAGTACTTCGGAGAAGAAGGACTGTATTGAGGAGAGGGAGGACTATACTTAGGTGATGTTGGAGTATAAGATGGACTGGTAGGTGAATACTGTGGACTTGAAGGAGAATATTTAGGACTCGATGGCGAGTATGATGGAGAAGTTGGAGAATAAGTTGGAGATGTAGGACTGTACTTGGGCGATGTCGGTGTATACTGTGGCGATCCAGGGGAGTAACTTGGACTGGTAGGACTGTAAGATGGAGAAGTTGGTGAATATTTTGGACTTGTCAAAGAATAATTTGGACTTCCCGGGCTGTAACTAGGACTTTGGGGAGAATAGCTTGGAGAGCTTGGTGAATAACTTGGACTGGTTGGACTGTAACTAGGACTAGTAGGAGAATAACTTGGACTGGTTGGACTGTAGCTTGGGCTGGTTGGTGAATATGAAGGAGAAGCTGGAGTGTAATTAGGAGAACTTGGAGAGTAACTGGGGCTGGTTGGACTGTAGCTAGGACTAGTTGGAGAATAACTTGGGCTAGTTGGACTGTAACTAGGACTTGTAGGCGAGTAACTTGGGCTTGTACGAGAATAACTTGGACTTGTAGGACTGTAACTAGGGCTAGTGGGTGAATAACTTGGACTTGTTGGAGAATAACTTGGGCTTGTTGGTGAATAACTGGGACTGGTAGGAGAATAGCTTGGACTTGAAGGTGAATAACTGGGACTCGTAGGACTATAATTTGGTGATGTTGGAGAGTAACTAGGGCTCGCAGGAGAATAAGATGGGGAAGTTGGAGAATAACTTGGACTTTGTGGAGTCAAAGATGGAGAAGTTGGAGCAAATGATGGAGAAGAAGGTGAATAACTTGGAGACATTGCTCCTACTGGACTCGGAATATATGGTGATGCAGGAGAAGCTGGGGATCCTGGTTGTGGAGACCAAGCTGGGCTATAACCAGGACTGTAACCACTAGCATCACTGGCTGCAGATGGTGAGAAACCAGCAGCACCAGGTGTCATGCCACTGCCTAATCCAGGAGACCAAGTATTGGCATAGGCAGGAGTACCCCCTTGGTTCCATGGAGTCATTTGTGGTGACATACCACTAGTAGGACTAGCAGCACTTCCAAAAAACACACCTGGCCCACCCATTGCTCCAGTCAAAGGAATTTCAATTCCATATTTGCACTTCTCAGCATCCAAAAGCAAATCAAATGCTCCTGTGCCCATTCTTGGAAGTTGGCCCATTATTATATTTTCAGAAACACCTTTAAGAGGATCTAATTCAGCATGAGATGCTGCATCCAGTAATATATCAACAGTCTCTTCAAAGGAGCATCTCATAAGGGCACCTGTATCTTGACGATTGATACCATGACGTGTAATAGCCATCAAGTGACCTTTAGCTGTCATGACATCACACAGCAAAGCTAAATGACGATAATTTACATAGGAACCATCAAAAGAAATAACATGGTTCATCTCTTTCTCAATTGCTTTACGAACAGCTTCAATTCCCATAACAGCAAATATTTCACAGATATCATTAGAATATGTTCTAACAGGATCTACATCTTTCTCGCTTAAGACTCGCATCAAACTAGTTCCATCTGTTTCCAAGAGCCATTCAGCAATCGATTTAAATTCACCTGTATCAGTTATTATTATTCGCTTCTTGTTATCAGTTGTGGGTAAGTGCATGTAGACTTTAGCAATAGCTTCAATTCCTTGCAGAGTCATGTCACTTAACATATTAGCTTCAATACATCGTAAAAAGACATCGTCTTCCATTTTGTCCACCTGTTCTTCTTCCTCTTGCAACTTATTATCATCATTATTCATTATACGTATTCTCAAAACAAGTTTTTCAGCATTATCATCATTGAATATGCAGTTCAAATCATCACCAAAACCAGCATTAATTTTTTCTGCTATTTGTTCCATGGTGAGTTTCTTGTCAGTCATTCTCTTCCTGTCTAATTCAATACGCAACAACCATGGAGATATGCGAGAAGGATCAAAATCAGGCATCTCATAATACACATTAACAAATTCCTGATCCTCAGCAATGACAGTGTTTTGTGGATCTGGATCATAATAAATAGCAGTATTTGCAGTAACTTTTCTTAAAGTTGTATGTTCCAAGCGACAAAGTACATCCTTGGCTTTTTCAGCATCTCTTGCTGCAGCACCAGTGAGAAAAACTGTTAGTGATGGTGTTTTGGGTTTCTTGGATATATTAATAATTTCCTTTAATCTTGGTACACCAAGAGTTACATTTTTAGCAGATACACCAGCATAATGGAAAGTATTTAGTGTCATCTGAGTAGCAGGCTCTCCTAGAGACTGTGCTGCCAGAGCACCAACCATTTCACCAGGTTGTACTTGAGCCTGTTGGAAACGTGTTTCAATTTCACCCAAAAGCCAATCGAAGGCTTCAGTAGATAGACGGAATTCCTCAGCGACTCGCTTAGTGCACAGAGTTGAATGAAGGAGAGCCCTGAACAATATAGTAGCGTTGTCATTTGCTTGAATACTCAACCTGTCTTCTCCAGGCACAATAATAAGTTTTTTCACAAGGCCCTCAACTCCCTGCATAACTCTCAAAGGACTTAAATCTGTAGGAGATCTGGTGTTCACATGAAATATTTTTTGAGCATTCCAAATCATTCTCTGTAGATTACAAGGCAGAACTACTTTACTATCACCAGTGGGAAATATACTACGTAGAACTTCTCGTTCTGCTTTTAAAGTCTCCCATTCTTTTTCAAATTCACCTATTGCTTTTGGGTCTCCCAAAACTTCTCTCACCACTTCCTCCAAAAAGATCCGACGAAGGTATCTTTCATTGGTAGCATCAAACTTAAAACGTTTCTCAAAAGCCTTATTTGATGGTTTCAATGTAGGTAATGATTGAAATTCAACAGTAGTTCCTTCTAATCCATCTTCTCCATAACGAAATTGAATAACTTGTCCTGTACTGTTTCGGACAGTACCATCATAAGTTGCCATTACACTCTCCATAGCTTTGATCAGTCGACGCTGAATATAACCTGTTTCAGCAGTTTTCACAGCAGTATCAATAAGACCTTCTCGACCTCCCATAGCATGAAAAAAGAACTCGGAGGGAGTCAAGCCAGCTAGGTATGAATTTTCCACAAAACCTCTACTTTCAGGCCCATAATCATCTTTAATAAAGTGAGGCAGTGTTCTTTTTCTGAATCCAAATGGTATTCGTTTACCTTCAACATTCTGTTGCCCTACACAAGCAATAACTTGGGATATGTTGATTTTAGATCCTTTAGCACCAGATACTACCATGGCTTTAAAGTTATTAAATTCAGATAAGGATTTCTGAGCACTAGCACCAGTCTTGTCTCTGGCATCATTGAGAATACGATTTACTTGATTTTCAAATGTTTGTCTCAAGGTATTACCAGGAGTTGGTTCCAAATCATCATTGTGAGCTTTTTCAATAACTTCTATCACATCCATCTTGGCTTTTTTGATTGTATTTTGGATGTCTATGTATGTCTGTGGATCAGCAATTGTATCACCAATACCAATACTGTGGCCCTCCAACAATAACCAATTATTAACTACTGTTTGTATGTGTCCATAGAAAGCACCAGCAACTTCATGTCCTAATTCAACAAAAAGTACATGCATTAAAGAGCCACTGGAAGCTCCAACAGTTTTCTTACAGACAATTCCACTAATTAATTCTCCATGTTCAATCAGAACTTTAGTATCACCAGGAGAAATCCATTTATATGGTCCATCATCTTCCTCATCTGGATGGGTACTGTGAGTTCGTATCAAATTGACATTGCCAGGAATGATCAGAGAAAATAACTGTTTGCCTGTCCACAGAGGTTTGGGTTTTAATATCGCAGGCATAGGTACTTTACCATCCCAAATAGGAAGAAACATCAAAAGAGTCATCATTTGATCTTTTTCTAAGAATACATCACGTTTGGTCATTTTACGCACAGCTGTCAAGGTATCTTGCACAATACCCATGACTGGTTTGTTAGATTGGGGTGTAATAATATTTCTCGGCACTAGGGCCAATTCTTGAACTTCAGCTCTGGTTTCTAGAGATTGAGGAACATGAAGATTCATTTCATCTCCATCAAAATCAGCATTATATGGTGTTGTTACACTCAGGTTCATTCGAAATGTGGACCAGGGTAAAACTCTTATGCGATGTCCCATCATAGACATTTTATGCAATGTAGGCTGACGATTGAAGACAATAACATCTCCATTTCTTACATGTCGTTCCACTCTGTAGCCACATTGTAAGTGTAAGTCACTTGCTTTAGGGTGAAATCTTAAATCGATTCTTTCCCCACTGTCACGAACTATGTACTTTGCACCAGGATACTGATTATTACCACGCTGAACTAACTCATGCATCTTATCAATATTAAAAGGAGTTACAATTTCTGGAAAGGTCAAGTTTTGGGCAATAGATCTTGGAACTCCAACCTCCCAAATACAAAGATTAGGGTCTGGAGTGATAACAGTACGAGCTGAAAAATCTACTCGCTTTCCCATCAAGTTACCCCGAATTCTTCCTTCTTTACTTTTAAGCCTTTGTTTGATTGATTTCAATGGTCGGCCACTTTTCTGCATTGCTCTTGGCAATCCAGGCATCTCATTATCAACCATTGTAGCCACATGGAATTGTAACATCTTGATATTTTCAGCAATTATATGGGCTGCTGCTCCACTCTGTTCATTCCGAATTAATTCATTATTAGCTTTCACAATGTCTGAAAGCTTATGGGTAAGATCATCTTGATTTCTGGCTGAACCAAACATAACAACAGCAGGTCTAACAGGCAGAGGAGGTACAGGTAAAACAGTAACCAACATCCAATCTGGCCTTGCATATTTGGGATCCATGCCAAGAACATTACATTCTTCATCAGATATATGCTTGAAGATTTCCCACACTCTCTCGGCACTCAAAGCAATCTTTCTCTCCTGAGAATCTTCATTGATGTGCTTCCATTCAGCAGTCAAATCTAAACCACTTTGACGAATAGATGGCTGAAATCTTCCACAACCTCCATGACCAGACTTCTTTGTACCATCATCATGTGTGGTACTTTCTTGGCCAAGCTTAGCATCAATTTCATCTCCACCTTCACAAATATTCTTTCCTTTACAAAGATCATAAACGTGTGCCAACCTTTTCCGTGGTTGGCCCTTTGATTTGGCAATGATCTCTTTGATTTTTGGATTGTTCGGAGATACTAACAGCTTAGAACAATAGAAACAGACACATCTCAATATCTTGATACTCTTCTTAAGAAAACCAACATGGAATACAGGTTTAGAAAGTTCAATATGACCAAAATGACCAGGACATGTTGCCATATTTCCAGCACACGTTTGACAACGAGATGCTTTATCTATAACCCCTTGACGGGGATCCATGAGACCACCCAGTTTAGGTCTGCCACCTTCATAAATTTCAGGATATTTAACACCACCTTCAGTAACTGACATCCGGCGAATTTCATCAGGACTCAATATACCAAACTGGACTCTCTTCACCTCCCTTAAAGGGGCTTTAGAGTCCGATGTAATGATCATGGACATTATCTAAAAGAAAAAAATTAAATTTAAATAAAAATTACAAGAAAACAAATTATATACTTATCTAAACACAGTAATGAAATGTTTTAATCCTTTCAAAATGGGGAAGTCATATGCATTTCTTAAGAACATTTTTCAACACTGGGTTTATTATACACGACTTTTACATTTAATGATGGTACATTTAATTAGTACTTTTTCCTATTACTAGCCACAGTCATATGTTTGTAAGTGATATGTTTCGAGACGGCAGAATGTTGATTACTATATGTAACAATATTTTTATTTAGGAATGAAAGTGAGAATATATAAAATTAAAAGTATGAAAGTGAGAATATATAGTTGTATAATATAAATAAATGACTAACTGTGCAAGCTACAAATGCATGCTTACGATGATTCAAGACAAAGGTTTACTGCTCAAGGTGTCATGGAAGGGTTAAATGTTCATTAGTTTTTTCAAAACACATTTAAGGAAACAATTTATACATAAGCATTCTTTTAAATTAATTAATTAAACTGAAAATTATGACGAGACGCAAATCTTAGAAATTGAAAACAGTTACATAGATCTTAAGATTATTCCACCAGATCTTATCGGAATTTCTCTCAGCGTATTAACTTGAAGAGAGATCATTGGCACTGGTAAAATGACAACTTTCCATGTTGTCTGTTGAATGAAAGCTTTCTTCTTTGCTAGGTGGTCCGCAAACTCATTACCAGTTACACCAGTGTCCAGGGATCCACTGCAAGACTATTTGCTTATAGTACTCAGACTCTGCATCAGTTTTTCACAATCAAGAATGTTAGAGGAGGCAGGAGTAGAATTTTAATTCATGACAAAAATTGCTGCTTTTGAATCACAGAAGACAACAGCCCTAATAATGCTATTTGGATAACAATGCAACAGTACAAGGGCTACTTGAAGGGCAGCAACCTCACCATCAAAAGTGGTGGTGAATTTTCCAATCTACACTATTAAAATCCGAAGGTTAACAAGAGTATCTATGTATGAATCTATGCGTCCCTATTTTCTCACGAACCACAGGACACAGAAACTCGCCGAAAGTACCAAAATTTCGGGAAGATCTGAGGAATCCATTTTCACCATTTATATTCCGATATTCCAAATTAGTTAAAAAGATATTAAAAACCTTAAAACGCATAATTAGTACCATTTTTCACCACCAGGGGAAAATTCTGAACTTTTTTTCTTCAGACGTTTTTAAAACGCAATCTAATTTTTTTAAAATGAGTCAAAATTGATACGTTTTTTTATGAATAAGACTAGCTGCATGGCCTATCTCTACTTTTATAAATTTCCGCTTTCTTTCACAAAATCAGAACTTTTAATACTCATTTTCAAAATGACTTCCCCCTCCACTGCTTAGCCCAGCGTTGCTTTGGCTTTCTATTTTCCTCGTGACACCAGCATTTCTGTGTGTGTGTTTGTACGCACACAATGTGAGTGATTCCTAAAATTATGTCAAAAATTTCCCTTTTTCGAAATTTGCTCCATTTCCCTTATTTTCTTAAATAGATTATGTACTTTTTTATTAACAAACAATTAATTTTGTAATGAAATAATAGAAATAATCCTTTTAAAAAACATATATATTTATTAAAATCAAAATTCTATAATTAATAAATAAAATAAAAATTTACAGATAGCTATTGAAACAATTGCTTTTTTCTGAGTGTTTGAATGTTTGATTAAACATATAAATATGGGGGAAAGCCTAGATATATATATTTATATACATGTACAAGAAAAACAAAAAAAAAAAAAAACATTGACATTTTATTTTAATTTTAACCTTCAAAAAATGTAACAAAAATAATGCTTAAATATTTCTTGCAAAAAGGGAAGAAATCAAAAAACACAATTTTTTTTTAAAAAAAGTAGCGTGATGCGAAGTGGAAAGTCTCTTCAGTTTCGAACCTGGGAACTACCGTTTTATAAAGCAGTGCTTTAAACAGCTGAGCTATGCTTACTCCAGGGAAGAGCATTTAATTGAGCTTTAAAATAAAGGTAGATTTTTTTCAATACGCCATTTCGTTAAAGTAAAAGATTTTTTTTCAGGATTCATATATCGATTGAAAACAACTTTCAAACTTCATATAGATTGAAAACAACAGTAATTTTTAAGCAAAAAACTTTACACGCGGAAATAAAAAAGAAAGAAAACATGAACTTTTTTGGTGTATAATATTTTTTATTAACGCTGTTGGCGCATGCGCACAAATGCAAATATTCTTCCTTGCCGTGCAGTGCTGGGAGATGAGAACTTTTTGTGGAACAAGACAGACGAGAAAATTTCTCTTTAATACTCAGACGTGAGCATTAATATAGGGCTAATACTCGAAGCTCACAATAAAAATTACTTAAAATTTGCTGCACTTGTAAGTAGCATATATATGTGTGGTTAAATAAAAAAAGTAAAAAAGAAATAAGCGAGGCTGGTCCGTCGATGAAACAAAAACAACAAACTAAAAATAAACAAACGCTAAAGAAAGTTCAAGCGGAACTTATAATTTGTATTCAAAAAAAGGAACAGATTTCGACTCATTTTAAAAAAATCGTAAAAAATACAAAATGTATTTTGTAAAATAAATTATACGAATCTAATTATTTTTTGTGTGAGTTTTTTGAAAAAAAAATTAAATCGTGTTTTAAAAACCTCTGAAAAAAAAAGAAGTTCTGAAAATATTTAAAAAAATTGTAAAATAATTAAATTGAAAGAAAGATATACATATAATTTTATTATATTAATTTTTAAATAAATTTATTTACAAGCAAAGTTTCGTTGTTTTGCATAAACAGAATTTTTAAGGCCAAGTAAATGAAATTTTTCTCTGCAGATGACGCCATGTGCATTTTAATGTTTTTAATTAATATCTTTAACTAATTGGAATATCGGAATGTAAATGGTCAAAACAGATTCCTGGGATCATTCCCGAAATTTTAGTACCTTCTGCTAGTTTCTGTGTCTTGTGGTTCATGAGAAAATTGAGCGACATCCCATACCTACACTTGCCAGAGAAAGTCTGCATACAAGCACATAATAAATATGCAAGAATGAAAAAAATCATATTTTAAGAATGATAGAAATTTCATAATAAATTTTATTTCTTACACAATTCAGTATATATAACTTTTCATAACAATTTATGATACATATCACAAGTTGCATTTAAAATATAATAATCAAAATGAAAAATAGCACAAATAGCTACCAGTAAAAGTTTGCGTACAAAAATTAATATAATGAAACCTACAAATCAAACTTTAATTTACTTTTTAACACGTGCTCAATTTTGTTAGACAAACTTTAAAAATATTGCATTTTGTAGATTTTTGGAAAGTAAATTGTGTTAAATCCCAATGGATTTAAAAGGAAAAAAGATTACTCCCGAAGAAAGGAAGATTATCATAAAACTTAGGAATGAAGGCAAAACTCTTCGGGAAATTGGCAAGATTGTGGGTAGAACACATTCCTCTATCCAAAGAGTGATCAATAATTATACTTCATCGAAATCTGTAATCTCAAAGCCACGTCTTGGACGTCCATCTAAGCCGACTCTCCATGAAAAGAGGCATGTCTTCAAGTCCATGTCTGAATCCACAATTAAGTGCATCTCAGATTGCAAATGGCATTAGAGAGAGATTTAAAAAAACACTTCATGAAGATAAAGTAAGAAAACTCTTGAAAAAGGCTGTAAACCCCACATATCAGCTGTGAACAGGCAAAAGCGTTTAGATTTGGCTAATGAGCATGTAAATAAGCCTCCACAATTTTGGGAAAAAGTACTATTCTCTGATGAGAGCAAGTTTTGCATATTTGGCATAAAAGGGTGTAAGCTGGTGTGGCGAAAACAAGGTACAGCTCTTGAGAAGGAGAATCTTGTGCCTACAGTTAAGCATGGTGGAGGTGGTGTGATGGTCTGGGGGTGCATGGCAGCCAATGGAATGGGTCGTCTAACCTTTATAGACTCAACATTAAATCATATGGGGTATATTAACATAGTAAAAGAAAATTTGAAGCAGAGCGCACAGGATTTGAACCATGGAGATGACTTTTGGTTTCAGCAGGATAATGATCCTAAACACACTGCCCATAATGTTAAGCTCTGGCTTCTCTACTATATCAAAAATCAGTTGCGTTCTCCTCCACAATCGCCGGATTTAAACCCAATTGAGCAATTATGGGACTTATTGGAGGGAAAAATTCGCCAACACCACATTACATCAAAAGAAATGTTGAAAAGAATGATTGTCACAGAATGGAATACCATTTCTTCTGAGGAGACATCCAAACTCGTCCAATCTATGCCCAAAGGATTGATGGAGGTTCTGAGACATAAGGGTTATCCAACCAGCTATTAAAGTTTAGTTGACAGCTAGTGTCAAGTATTTTTTAATGACTTTTTTAGTTGTACGCAAACTTTTTCCGACAGCCATTTGCGTTATTTTTCATTTTGAATTTTCATTTGAACTTTTTTAACACAATGTGTTATATATCATAAATTATTATGAAAAGTTACTCAAGTGTGTAAGGAATAAAATAAATACATTATGAAATTACTATCATTCTTAAAATATGATTCTTTTTCATTCTTGCATATTTGCAATTTGCTTGTACACAGACTTTTTCTGGCAAGTGTACATAGATACGTTTACCTACGAATTTTAATAAGAGTAGATTTCTAAATCGTTCCGCTTGCATTTTCTTTCGAGCTAACGAAAAAAATATTTTACACTAAAAAAGATTATATATGCTTTTTTTCTTTTAGAATCAGTCATTTAAAAGATTTAATGTCAAAAACTTTTTTTTTACGATTTTTCAAAAAATACCAAAAATTTTATTTAAATACTTAATAACTTCTTTATTTATAAAAATAATATCAGGAAACTTTTTTTTCCCGAGTGTAGAACAATATTATACGCAATCTGTACAAAGATTGATAAAATATCTTAAAAACCACAGTTTTTAAAGAAACAATTGTGTTCTTCGTTTTTTTCTTTTTGCGAGAAATATTTAAGCATTATTTTTGTTTAAAAATTACCATTGTTTGAAATTGAAATATGAAGTTTGAAAGCATTAACTTAAAAATGAAGCCCGAAAACAAATTAAAACTGTTTCGCAAGAAAACTCTTTCACTCAGCCCTCTACCTTTGATGAAAGGTTACACTAGAAAAGGTGTGCCTATAAATATTGAAAATCACCAGATTTGGCAAAATTGAATATCAAAACCTTTTTTTTACAATTTTTAAAAAAATATTTAAAAGTTTATTTAAAAATACTTAATAACTTCTTTATTTATAAAAATAATATCACGAAATTTTTTTCCCGTGTGTAGAACGATACTAACCGTAATCTGTACAAAGTTTGAAAAAATTACTTAAAAATTGCGTTTTAAAAAACTTGTGTTTTTCCTTCTTTTTGCAAGAAATATTTAAGCATTATTTTTGTTACATTTTTGAAGGTTAAAATTAAAATAAAATGTCAATGTTTTTATCAGATCGTTTTTTTTAAAAATATTTTTTCCAGTACATGTATATAAATATCCGAGCCAGTACCCACCCGCTGCACTGGGTATTTCACGATGTTGTATAAATGTATACTGTTTACATAATATATGAATTATTGATATCTAGCATTAAGAAACTCGATCGTATCGAAAAATAAATTTATAGCTGTAACTCTCGCCTCTTGATATAAAAAGAACAAATTATAATATCTAATTTCTATTTATATCTAAAATAGAAGAAAGATTTTTTGCACTCACTTAACCTAATAATCAAGTGGATTTCCACCAAAGCAACTTTCAGTGGATCTCTACTCCATAAAATAAACATGCGTGCCAAATTTCAAGTCTAAATCTAACAGAGCAAAAACGGAATTTTTATCATCAATACCTCATTGTTGAGAGCATTCTTAGCGGATTCCAATTCAACAAAAGAAGCACGAAAAAAATATTTTATTATTATAGTCTTAGCAGTTCGAAAATGGGAATTTTGTCTATCAATACGCCCCAATAACTCTCCCCACTCCCCTTGGAGTTGATTTCCGTAAAATCCATTCTTAGTGGAACTCTATTCAACTAAAGAAACGTGCTCAACAAATTTCAAGTAAATGATTTAAATTCAAAAACAGGAATTTTTCTATAACAAACCTTAATCCCTCGAAACCCCACTCCTTTGGAGGTCCGTTTTCGCAAAACTCTTTGTAAAAGGAACTTTATTCCATGAACGGAACATACCTTCTAATTTTCAAGCAGGTGGGTCTATTAGTTGAAAAGCGGAAATATTTATCTATTATGCCTCTTAATTCTCCACAACGCCACTTGGGGGTCAATTTTCACAAAACCCATTTTGCAGCGGATCTGTACTCTATGGAAGGAATCAGCTAATCAAATTTTAAGACTGTAAGTCTGATAATTTTAAAATGGAAACAATTATCTAAAATGCCCCTTAAGCCACCACAACACCACTTAGGAAACGATTTTCGCAAAACCCATCTTATAGCAGATCTCCAGCATACTCAATTTCGAAATTTTACGTCTAATAGTTTAAAAAAGGAGATAATTGCTTATAACTCCTCTTAATTCTCCACAAGGCCACTTGGTGGTCGAGTTTCACCAAACCCATTTGTAGCGGATCTCTACTCTATGAAAGGAATCCGCTTACCAAAGTTCAAGACTGTACGTCTAATAGATTAAAAATGGAAATTATGCATAACGCCCCTTAAGCTTCCTCAACACCCCTTCGAGGTCGATTTTCGTAAAAATAATTATGTAGAGAATCTACTTAATGAAAGAAATCTGTGTACCAAGTTTCAAGACTGTATATCTAATAGTTTAATAATGGAAATAATTATCCATAACGCCCCTTGGGGTTCGATCTTTGCAAAATCCGTTCTTAGCTGATGTCTACTCCATGAAGGGAACCTACCTACCAAATTTCAAATCTGCAGGTTTAATAGTTCCGGAGATATCGTGATTAGTCAGTGAGTCGCTTTTCTCCTTTATATATATATATATATATATCTAGGCTTCCCCCCATACTGTTTTTTTATATATATTTATATGTTTAATCAAACATTCAAACACTCAGAAAAAAGCAATAGTTTCAATAGCTATCTCTGTAAAAGAAATTTGATTTTAAAATATATATATATATATTTTTAAAAGGATTATTTCTATTATTTCATTACTAAATGAATTCTTTGTTAAATTTAGAGAACATTGTCTATTATTTTGGATCAAAATACATTTTAGAGACATTTTTAAGTTAACTATATGTAACGATTGATTCATGAAAATCTGAAATCTATTTTATTATTTTAGATTCTTAGAAACTAACTTATTAAAAATGATAAACATTTTTTGTTTTACTCTTAGCATCAGAATCGTTTTCGTTTTATTGCTTCACATTAATGACTTTTTAATTGTAACACAATATTTTTTTTATAAGTCATACATCGAAATTTGAAGCTATATCTTATTTGTGAGAAGGAGGGGAAGATAGAACAATAATTTTACACTAAAAAAACCGTGTTCAGGCTATAGAGAGGGGAAAGAAACCTGTCTTAAATCAAAATAAGTGGAATGGAACAAATTTCGAAAAAGGGAAATTTTTGACACAATTTTAGAAATCACATTGTATGCGTACAAACACACACAGAGAAATGCTGGGGTCATGAGGAAGAGAAAGCCCGAGCAACACTGGGCTAAGCGGTGGAGGAGGGGGAGTGGAAGTCATTTTGAAAAAGAGTATTAGAAGTGCTGATTTTGTGAAGGAAAGGGAAAATTTATAAAAGTAGAGAAAGCCTGTGCAACCCTGGGCCATGCAGCTAGTTAAATAAAAGGAGAAAAGGTGGCAATACACTTCTGCTCCAGTGCTGTAGAGACTTTCAAGAGGCTTCTATCAGTATAGATATTCACCCAGCCAGGTTCAAGATACATGGTGTCTATTGTTTCTAGGGCATGTGATCTTAAAATTGAGGTATTTTGCTCTTTTTTGGAAATTGCCTGGGTAAGCTCAGTGCAAATTCAAAACCTTTATCAATACTTGGGTTCAGAGATGACATTGTAGGCTCAGGGATGAAATCTAAATCAAGGTGTTCCTTTATTCCAGTACACCCAGCACAAAACCACGTTGGGTTTTCAAATGTCTCCCTTATTTCTAGTGGAGTTTGCTCAAGAGAGAGGCCGTCAGGTAGTCGTAATAACTTTTCCCATAGTAGCAGGGTTCTCTTGAAACATTCTTTAAGGGTTTATTTTCTGTTGTCAAAAGCATTACATCGATTGGGATGCAAAGTAGATCTACCTCCTCGTGGTGCACCCTGGTAACGTTTTGCAGCTAAGTGATCTACAATTTTGGCCAGTTCCTATAATACCTTTTAGAGCATTGATATATAATTGAGTAATTTTTTCAGTTAACTAATAACTAAATCTGAATGTACATAATTGCACTGTAAGGTAGCAATTTTTTTCCAAATTTAACAACAGCAATATAATACATAACTATTTTTTCACCTCTTTTTTTTATATAAAGGATGAATTCACATGAGTCATTCAATACAGTAAAATGTGATTTAGCTCAAAACATTAAATGTTACTAAAATTATTCAGATATTAACTTCATAAAAATGATAGGAATAGTTTGAATTTTTATTCATTAAAATTAACCTAATTTTAACCACATGTTTAACAGTTTAAAGACAAAGCTGCACATAATATAAATCCTAATTAAATATATGTGTCTCCAAAAAAATTCTTTAAAATGAACATTAAGTAAAAATACAATCTTATGTTTTTACACATTAAAATGTTCCATTATCAAACAGTAAGTAGATAACCAACCTATTCCGACAAAAAAATATGGTTGAACCAGTAAACTGTGCTATATTTCCTTATCACAGCACAGCTGGATCCTCTCACTCTATTAACACAAGGGATTTGTTTGCTAGGGTACCCCCTTGACAAACAATCATGTGTGGTATTATATTTCTAATTTTTTATTTTATGAAATTCAGTTTGCCGTTTCTTCAGATGACAATTTCATATTAGAGAACAGATATTAATACTTTATTTCTATTTTATAAACATGAATCAACATATTTCAGAAAGTGAAACATTCTAGTTTTGATTAATTTTTTTTAGAGATTTATTTTCAAAATCTCATGGTTAGTGAGTTAACATGCAACTATTTCATATTGCTAGATTTTAAAAAGTTTGTTATATTTCCAGAATAAATGTAAATAGCAGGGACAACAAAAGATGTTCTGGATCAAAAAATATCAAGTGAATGAGTAAAATGTATCAAAACATACTCCAATCACATATCCTAAAAAGCTGTACAAATAACAATGCTAGTAAAGTTATTCTGAGTTAGAAATCTTGGATAAGGCACAGCAAATAAGATCTGTTATGTAAGAAATAAAGAAAATTAGAGTAATCATTCATTGTAGACTGTGTATGTGTAATACATAAAACAAATTCCATTTTCTTTAAATATTTTAAGTGTCCAAATAAATTTATATTATTTTCTTTTATCACAAACTGAAATTACATGGAAAATTCACACCAACATTGAAACTTGATTATAGTTCAATTTATATCAATACTAATAAGCAGCACTTAACACGCAGTTAAGAACTATGTCAATATGGTACAATCACCATAAAATATGGTGTATAATGTGCACCCATACTTTCAAGTTGCATTTTTCAATTTTTAGGTTTCCTTCCTCAGTGGTTCAACAGCCCAGGATGAGCCTTGGCCTTCTCAAACGGACTTCTTTAGGCCAGCCTTCTTCCTGCTAGTGTTCTTTAATTTTTAGTTTTCAAAACTAGGAAATCTTTTTCTAGGCCATCAATCTATCTTAGATTTGGCCTGCCTTTCCTCCATAAGCCAATTGGTTGGGCATTGAAGACTTTTTTAGTGGTGCAGTCTTCGTCCATTCTGACAGAGAGGCCTGCCCATTTAATTCATTGTATTTTGATGAAGTTATCAGATTCTTTATATGAGTTATAGAATTCTAAATATGATCTTTGCCCCAATTTTTAAGAAGAAACCTGAAATATGTGTGTACAATGCTCTTAAGCTTTTCAGTCATTTTTCAGAGGTATTGTTCAAGTTTTCACAAAAAACCAGCACTTTCAGAATTGCAACTTTTTTAGTTCATTAGGAATGTCAATTCTTTCAAACAAACAGTATCTCAATACATATATAAGTCTAATTTTTTTCTATGCTGAACCCTTTCAAGCTTTCATTTTTATACCAGGTGCATAACGTGCACTTCTAAACTTCTTATTTTTTTGTGTTAAAAGAGTGATATATTAAATTGAGCCCTACTTTGTAGTTTTCTATTAAGATATTTTAGTAGAATTTCACAAAAGTTTAATTACTTGTTTAAAAATCTTTGTCTTATCTAAAACCATTCTGTTTAATCTAAACATTAGGTTACATCCGGCAACAAATAATAAAATCTATTGAAGATCATGGCTCAGTAAGTTTCAGTCTATAAAATCAGTTAACAGCTAAAAAGATTTTCTTTTGTAGATTTTTGAAGCGTAAATTAAAATAGAATTAGTTTCTACTAATTTATTTTCCCATTTAACATGAATTTTTTCCTTGAAAATAAACTAAAAAGGTGATCCTTAAATGCTTTACTTTACCCTATGGTTTCAATTGCTTTAACAGTATTTTAAAAATAACTATAAATCACTAAAAATGTTCAAAATGTTTGTCATGTTTTAATGATTTTTTGCTAATTAAAAAACAATCATATTAGCCTATAATCAAAAATTATCCAGCAGCATTGACATTTTTCTTACACTTGGAATATTATAGGATAAAATTAGAATACTTTACAAGATATGAAAATATTAACCTCTTAAGTGCTCAAGGCATGTATGCACGTCCTACAATTTTTGGACCTACTTCTAAAATAGAATTCAAGGATGTGCCATTTGTAAATTTTACACAATGTGCCACAACCTACCCTTAACCCTCCAAGCGGTTAGCACGAAAAATTCCGTCATTGTAAAGATACTTCAAAAATGCACTGCACGGGTTTTTTTTTGCCTTTAAGTAACATTTTCAAAAGCGGATTAGCCGTACTTTTCTGAAATCCTTTCCCCATTTTAAAGGTTTAACATCTTGAAAGATAATTAGGGACCCTGGAAGCAACACAGCAGGACACTGATAGGAAGTTTTATGGCTTGCAGGGAACCCCACCCCGTGTATTGACCCTGGAGCAATCATAAAAAATCCCTGAAAAATTTCTTTACACCCCAAGAAGTGTTTGTTAGCTGGTATTTTAAAAGTTTTGAAAAGTCCCAACGCATAAGTAAAATATGTTACAATTCTCTTTTGGTTTCATATTAATTTGAAACTGTAACAAGTTGGGGCGTGTCAGGGCAATCTGCTATTTTATATAGTTAGACAAATTATCTTTTTAAAGTATATTCTTTCGCTTCATTTTTCTTATTTTAATCAATGCTTTCAGTTTTTGAAACATGATTTCATTATAAGATGCCAAAAAAAAAAAAATTAATAAAACACCAAACACTTTAAAATTTGAAATCTTTTCAACTTTCCTACCACTAAAAATCAATAAATTTAAACTTCATCAAATAATTTGAAACATTTTCTTACACTTTGATAAAAATAATAACGAAAAAAAACCCTAAGATCTATTAGTTTTTTTTTAGATTTCAAAGCCCAAGTGTTCAGGGAAGTTTACGTACAGTGCCTAGTTATATATTGTTAAAATACACCGAATTATATTTGAATTTTAAGTGCTTGAACTTCAGTTTACATCAAAGACAACATGAATGATGATTTTTCCACATTTTTTTTTATAACTTGAATGTTTGAATAAATGGTAATCAAAAATATACAGAAACATTTACAGTAGACATTTATGCATATAAATATACATAAAAATCAATTTTAAATTAGAGCTCTTCAAAAACATTCGAATTATTCTTCAAAAATACCTATTTATGCAAAATACCTCAACATTTATCTTTTTTTAAAGGCTAACTGAATAAGTAATTAAAATCTGGATATTTTTTGAAATCTCGACCGTATAAAGCTAGAAATTTTATGTTAGAAATTCCATTTGAAATTTCGAAAAAAAAATGTATCGCGCAGTTAAAAATTATTTACCATTAGTTCTAGCAACTCTTTGAGTATAATATAAATTTCAAATTTTATTATATAGCTTATTTGGTATTTTTTAATATATTTCAAATATTTCATCAAATTAAGTTGAAAGCTGCAAGCTAAGAGCAAAAAATATAATAAAAAAATCGACGAATATACAATAAAGTTTTACATAGAAGCTAAAGCGAGGAATGAAAAATTTTGAGTATATCTGTAGTTTTCGAAATATTTAATTTAAAGTTCAGAAAATTTGTGTGTGTTTTATGGTATACTTAATATTAATTAAATGGTTAAAATAATATGTTAATAATAGTCATGTAATTGTTTGATGACACATTCATATACTAATAAAAATTATAATGGTCATTGATGCGAATGTCAAGAATTTTGTAATTTTAAATTCAGACATTAAGATATTGATGTAGAAAACATAAAACGACCATCTAAAATACATTTAAAATGCAGTCTGCTATAAAATGATCTTGACAAACAAAACACGGCATTTTCACTTATTATGGCAGAGCCGGCTTAGTCAGGGGCGATCTGGAAAAACAGAGGGAACCGCGGTTTTGATGGATGCCGCTCTAGCTTTTAAATCTCCCAGGAAAAAAAATATATAAATTACAAATAGAAAAACTAAGTCTTGTAATTTTCCATACATTTTTATAACAACGAATTGTGGAATTGGCTCCCAATACTTTGTTGTGTTTGACAATATCTAAAGTAACCAACCCTATACTTTAGATAGATTTGCACTACTTTTTCGTAACCGTATTCCTTTTAAAATTAATTCGTGCAGCCAAAATACACTTTCTGCACTCTTAAAAATTTATGTAAACTATAACAGTTAATTTTAATTTATGCAACTTGTGAAATGTTCATAATTAACCATTTCCGTCTAAACAGTTTAGATGAAAAATAAAGTTTGGACTCCCTTATTCATTAGGGAATTATATAAGATTCTAACATTAAGTTTTATTTTTCACCGAATAGGGTCGAGTGGTAGTGTATCGTGCTTCCTCACCACAGGTCTTGGGTTCTATTAACGGGCTGGGCAAGGTCGACTGTGCCTTTCATCCCTGCTACATTGGGTCGATAAATGAGTACCAAGCTTGCTTCGGGTCTTAAACACTGAAGGTCTCTCTTCAGACAGACCACCAAATCGGGACATCTGTTCATGCACCTCAGCATCCAATGGTCACATGTATTATGATGGGCACAGTAGTTCCTGGCCCTCATGGATTGTTGTGCCACTGAGTTTGAGTCTTAAGTTTGAGGATTGCCTCACTTTGGGGATACCCCTTAGATAAACATGTATTTCCACTCATTTGCAATTAAACATTTTTCTTTCAATTACGTTTATTTAAGAAGGAAGTTTGATTTTTCAAATGTATTTGCTTAATAACATGTATATTTGTGTATTATATTAAAATTTTGATCAATCCAAAATTACATGTTTTTTCCTCTCTAAAAGCTTTTAAGATTTTAGAACTGATCTTACAATCCATATATGTTTTATAGTAGTATATTTAAAAATGATAAAGACATTTTTACATCTGTGTGAGCTTTTATGCCTCGTTTATAAATATAAAAAATTGCATTCAGCTACAGTTTTTAAAATGTACTGAAATAAGAGGAGGAATAGGATATTTACATATTACGAATATTTTTGACTGCAGTAAGATATATTTATATTTCAGTTTCTTTACAATTTGAATAGATGTTGTAAACCATTTTGCGAATAGTTTGATATTGAATATAAACCCATAGGCTGTTTAATATTGTAAAGTGTTTTATTTTGATACCAGCACACATTAAAATAAGGCTCATTTGCAGTTATATGATCAGCTTTAGTGATATTTAAATTTTCAAAAATAGTCTACACGTACGAAAACATTCTTTCAAAACCACACCACATCTTATACTATGTGTTCCATACAGCAGGAAATATTTGTGTATACTCAAAAAATTAAATACAGGATACATTTCCAAGTGTTAAATTTGTTTTTGAAATTTGGTATGAATACATTGTGGAACTGTCGGTTAACTTCACTGAACAAAATTGTTTTAAGTGTACTGTTTTGAAAGACAAAATTAATTAGGGAGAACTTTTCTCACAATAGAATTTGTAATGACTGAATTGTGTGAAAATGTAGTTATCGATGTGTGACATTTTTCCTTGTAATAAAAGAAACAGAAAGATAAGAAATTAAATTTGAGTAGAATATGGTTAGAAGTACTGTAATGCGCATTTGAAGTATATCCCCATTTAAATTAAAAATTATTGACTGAATGTGAGTTATGTCCATCACAAATGACGATGTAGAAAAGAAATTTTTATTTAATACAAGAAGTTCGCAAAGGAGAACACTAGGAATGAAAATTTAGATTTTTTCCGAAAAATATTCAGTTAACATAAAAATATCATTTATATGATCTTAATTAAAATAAATTAAAAGTATTGAAATCCTTTTTTATGTTATTTTAAATTTAAAATATAATTGAATAGAGAAAGATCGGTCTTATTTCATAAATATAATCATCGTATGTATATCACCGTATGCACCATCGTATGCATATTGTTTAAAAAAAAAAAGACAGGGCCTTTACTCTTTTTACCTCATTACTTTTTTAAAAAACAGGAAAGTGAGCGCTTTCTTACTCTCATATTCAAAAATGAATACAGGATACTTTTTTCTGGTTCAAATTGCAATACCAATATATATATTTAATTTTTAAAAAATGACAGAAAAATAAATTTTGTTTGAAGAAAATATAATTATTTTTCAACTTCTAACATACTATTTATTTCATTTTTTTCCTTTTTTTTTACCCTTCATTTTGTTTTAATTTTACTGTGACTAAACATATAGGGAAAACTATATGCAGTTGCACTACAACTTTCAAACAAGATTGCCCAAGGCAACTTGACAGCTAGCTGTAAACGATTGATCTCTTGGTTCTTACTTTACAAAGGGACCGAACTGAGTCATAAAATTGTCCCTGTTCGACCTTCCAAGTTTTAAAAGGGGGAAAGGAAAGAAGTCTGTTGCATTTTTAAAGCGAATGTCAAAATAAGAGTAAACGCTTTCGGAATAACTTTTCAGGAGGTAGCTAACCACTTAGAGGGTTAATTTTGTCGTAGTCCTGCATGGTTTGAACAATTGTGTGATGTAAAAAATTCTGATCTTTTTCAGAAGTATGCAACTTGGCAATTATCAAATTCATATGACCTAGCAATTTGTGTTTGATCATAAATTATTTGTTTTTCTAGAGAGTAACTTCCTAGAGCTACACTTCTCACCCCAAGGTATATAAAAAGTGACTTATCCAAGATGATAGCTTAATACTAAAAAAATAGGTTCTTAAGGAAAAAAAGACTAAACTTAATAAAACCAGTAAAATTTAAAAATTTTTTAGGAAGTGAAATAACAAGAAATGTACTTGTATAATCCCTGTAAAACAGCACTGAAAGTTATGAATACTAGGAGAGTCATTTTTTGGCAAAATTTAGAGCATGCACAGTAGATTTCTTCATTTTTACAGTTTTAACGATATCACGGCAAGTTAACGCATTCGTAATTCATTTTTTTTTAACTTTAACAGTTAATTCTTCAAACGGTCTTTCTCGCGCATGAGCAGAAAGCTTTTATTACTTTAAAAATTCCGTTAATGAGGAAACATTTCTTTTGCTCCGGTTGGGTCAGCTGTTCGGCTTCGTTTTGGGAATTACTTTTTACAGGTAATATTTTTATTTCTTTCTCCACATAAATTTCAAAACATAGCCATGATGTCCAGCGATACTCTTTGGATTAATTTGAATGAATGCATGAAAAGATACGATTACTATAGTTAAAGGTTTTTTGCCATGTTGCCTGTGCTTGGAAAGAAAGCTGTTTTAGAATGGTGCATGAAAGAAGGTTTGATTGGATCATCGTATGCATGTCCGAAATGTGGAAAAAGTATGGAATTGAGAGAAAGAACGGGCAAGAAAGTGAATGATCGTTTTTGAATGGTACTGCAAAATTCAGCCCTGTGTGAAAGGATACCCATCATGTGTTTAGAAGTGTAAAGAAATGGTTTTGGTTTGAATTGAGTAATATGGATTTGTGCACCGTTTTGTTAGTGATGGAAAAATAAAAATGTTTTGGAAGGTGCTCTCAGAAATATGCAGTAGCACACTGGTATTATTTCAGTAGGCAACTCATCGTCATCATAAATGTCGGAAATAGCAGCATTTTTCAAAGGTAAATGAAATTATTTCCATTTTTAAATGCCTGATTTTTGCAGCGATTTTCAGTTTCAAAACTTTAAAATGCTATTTTTTAATGATTTTCCTTCCTCCATCTTGAATTTCGTGCTTCGGCGTTGCATGTTGTGGTAGGGTTGCAACTCCAAAACACAACACGCAAAAACGTGCCAAATTGGCGATTTTTCAAAATTTGGCGGAGAGGCGCCCGATTCGACAATTTCACCAAATTTAAAAATTTTGTAGGAAGTGAAATAACAAGAAATGTACTTGTATAATTCCTGTAAAAACAGCACTGAAAATTATGAATACTAGGATAAAAAAAAAATAGAACAGGAAGTTTTGAATCCAAAAAAAAAAAAAATGTTTTTAAAAAGCAAGGAATTCAGTAAAAAAGCCATTAAAAACGTAATTTGAGGCCAAAAGAAAAATTGATACTTCTGTACTATTGCAACCTATTGGCAACATTATATGAAATGAAGCGTATGATAGCCAATTCAGCACATGCGAATCAGGGTTGCCAACTTGACAAGTTACCTTGAATGTTGGCATTATTGCAATATATGCAAGTACCAAAAAATTAACTATTAAGGGGAAATAAAGAGGTGATGTATTATTGTGGAATGTGAAAATTTTACGAAATCATTTACTAAAAGTAAAACAGAAATTCACTAGGTACCATTAAGAAAGAATTCTGCTGCACAGATTCATTATCAACGCACTACTAGATTCAGAATAAAAAAAATTCAATTATCCTTTTTCTAATATTTTTAGAAAAAATTTTTGGGTCTATCACATTTCATAATGATTTCAGCAAATCTTAACCAAGATTTTAAAAAAATCTGAATCCCTAGAAAACAAAATTAAAAGTGCACACACAAATTAAAATAACCATTTAATCCATAATTAAACTTTGAGCCCACACTTTTTTTGAGAAAAAAAAGATCCTTGAACTCGTCAATACTTTTTGAGATGTGTAATATTCTATGAAAAGAAATTGCAAGTATAGAACATGAACATTACAATAACAGTGCTAATATAGAAATGGTTAAATTTCTTTAAAAAATAAACTGCTTGGAATTACTAGGGTTATCACAATAAACATAAGCCAATAAATAAATAATGATAATATACATAAATACAGCAAAAAACCAAATGGTACAAATTAAGGTTGTTGTTACTTGTACCACCGGATTGACAGTAACACAGATCAAGGCCCACGAAATTCATCGCGGTAAGGAGGACGTAGTACGCCTGTTGTTAGCAGTAGCTTCAAGCACCATACAGGTAGCAGTACGATTTAGCTTTGTTCCATCCCAATTTAATGGGAGAACACCCTTGGGGTGGTCAGAGACCTCCTACCTCTCTTCCCCTTCCACCAACCTCACGAGAGGACTTGCAGCTCAACGGCTATTTAGAGCAGAGGTCACCAGTTCACTCCTAGGAGAGCCCACACCCTTCTTGGTGCTAATTACTTTGGTTGGCGATAATTGCGCCATCTTGGTAACCCTACTTTTAAACACTACATATGGCAATGCTAACTATTTCTAGCACTTTCATATTTTGTGGGTGCGCATTTCGAATTTCATTTTGTTGTTGGGCTCCGGGCTGGCTACGTGCGAGAGGGAATATACTTTAGAATTTACTTTGTTGAATGCGAAAGGTAAGAAAGAATTGATTGAATGGTGTATGACCAGCCACGCCGAATGTATGTTTGACCATTACCTCGCAGAATAAATATAGTGGCGCTCACACGATCATTCGCTTAGCGATGAGACCTTAAAGGCTTTTTAAAAATCTGTTGTTACGTTGCACACTCCACTCAGAAAAGATCAGCAGTAAGAAAGTAAGTGCTGTTTATATATATTTTTTCTTAAATGTTTAATTTCTGTATTGTTTACATATATTTTCATTACATATCCACCTTATCCCGCTATACTTAAAGTTATGCAAGGTCATATTTCCAGCTCCACACAGGCATACATAAACTTTTTCCTACATTTAAAAACTACCAATTTTGATTTTGAAAACCGGGTAAAAAATTTAATTGAAACAAATTATCCAAACCCAAAGTAAATTTTTAAAACATAGAAGGCGCTTTTAAAGTTCTTTATATGTCATTTTTGAAATATCAAATAATCTAAGAATTCATATACTTTAAATAAAATAGTACATTCCAGATTTAGTGAAATGACACAAATTTGATCGAAGTTGTTTGATGCAGTGTAAATACGTACAACATTGTTATTCGAACGTCATATACAGAAGCAAATTTATTTATACGACCAAAACCAAATTAAAATCACTATTTCAATCGTTAAAATAAATTTCAATACATGCAAGATAATTTTAAAAGCACATTTTTTTCATTTCATGTAACACAAACGTTTTAAACAATTCACTGTCTTTATCGGTTATTTCTTTTATAAGTGTTGAGATAAAAATTTTCGATTAATTCAATTAATTGCAAGTTTCTAAATAAAAATCATTAATTAAATTTAAAAAAGTAGTAGAAAATAAGTAAAACGTTATAACAATAAAGTGTAATTCGAAAAAATGTTCAAAACATTACGAAATTGTAATTGAATTTAACACACATCAAAATGGCCGACATCAGTGCACAATGAAACAAATATATTTCAGTAACAAATGAGAATCTTTTTCAATTTCACACTTACTGCGGTTTGAGTAAACAGTGGATTGAATTGCAACTGAATAGCTAAATAGCTTATTTAAACACAAATTGTTCTCATAATCATAATAACTCTTTAAAGTTCCAATATGTCTACTGCGTTGCTAGCAACGCAGTAATCTGACTGAATGAATGTCCGGGAACCTGAACTCAGACAAAAAAAATTCAACGGCAGTTTTCGGAACTAGAAAATATAAAACTTTTTTAAATTGGCAACATTTTGATGCAAACATTTTTTCCATGTAGGCGGTTTTTCCCGCTCCTAATTCTCGTAAAAAATTATTAAAAGTATAAAATTTTAAGAATATCCATAAAGTAATGAGAAGAGTTTTTAATAATTGGTTGGATAAGTTTTTATTGAAATCCCTGATAATATTTTTACTATTTTAGTGGTACATTAAAATAATGAATAAAAAAATGATTGCAGTAGTTTATTATTGTTTAGGTAACCGATGTAATGCGAAAAAATAAAGAAATAGCAATAACTTTTTTATTACTTTAAATATTTTTAATTCTTATGCACTGTTATAAAGATTTACAGTTAGATCTTACGAAATTTCCTCATAATTGTTACATTTCCCTCCCTTTCTAATGGGGCTCCGGACTGGTATTTACCATTACAGACCTAGTGCATTCATTAGGAGCTCGTATAACTTTTTAATGTGGCACCATTTTGGTTGATATCAATCCACACAATGTAAATTTGACGATCGTTTCCTCTCTAGAGGAAGGCGAGTGTAACGTGCTGTAAATTATTTTCAAACCGCGTCCAACTATATCCAAGAAATTATTGTTTTGTTTTAATTTAGCTTGTGCTTGCAGCGACCTTACAGCTCAACATAACGACTCCAAAACTGAACTGAATTGATCTGTTATTATTGTAGCGTGCCTGGTTCCATGTGTTGTAGTTTTTGAAAGCTTACCTCTTAATTGCTCATTTAATCTTTAAAGTTAATAAATGTTATTGTTATTTAATTCAACCGTGTTGTAGTGAAGAATGTCTAACCACGCAACGCGGCAGTGGTGACCCGGGTGGATCCTGGACAAGCACACTGCTTGGCGGCAAAAATTTTGGCGCCAAATTTTTGGCGATAAAGTTTACAATATGGCAACCCTGCCGGATTGTCCAGTCCGGTGGCTAAAATATGGTAACCCTAAAACCGGTCAACCAAAAAAATCGGGTGAAAAGTGGACATCGTTCATTTTCGCCCTTGACCCTGCTGCGACAAGTCGAGTTCGACCCTGCTCATACTTTCTACCCCACGTGTTCCAATTTTAGGCTTGATTGATTTTGCACCGGTTGTTAGAATGGCATGTGAAAGAAAATTCAATGAAAGCGAGGCAACCACAGGATTTTTTCTTTTGCTTGGACAACAAGGAAATAAGGCTGTTCTAGATTGGGTAATGAAAGAAGGATTAATTCCCTCCAGATATGAGTGTCCGAAGTGTAAAAAGGATATGCGTTTGGTTGAACGAAAGGGTACGATTGATGGATTTGAATGGCGTTGTCGAGTACAGTCGAAAGAGAATCCCCACTTTGTTTGCCGGAGTGTAAGAAAAGGTACGTGGTTTAGTGACAGTAGATTGAGTATTTGTGTGATCTTGCGATTAACCAGGTATTGGTTTGGCAAGAGTATGAATGAGTTTGTAGTGAATGATTTAAAAATTAACAAAAACACAGTGGTGGATTGGTATATGTTTTGCCGTGAGGTTTGTATGGTTGCATGTGTAAATGAGAGCGCAAAACTTGGAGGAGAAGGAAAAATTGTGGAAATTGATGAAAGTTTGTTCGGAAAAATGAAATATGGCAAAGGAAAAAGAGTGAAAGGTAACTGGGTATTTGGTGGCGGGCAAAGAGATTCGAAAAAATGTTTCTTCCGTGTGGTGCCAAATAGAACGAAAGTGGAATTACTTTCAGTAATTCGTGAATGGATTTTGCCGGGAACCACGATAATTTCGGACTGTTGGAGGGCTTACGAATGTCTGTCGGATGAGGGATACAGACATCTCACAATCTGACTTTTAAGGATCCCGAGACCGGTGCACACACCAATGCAATTGAAGGAACGTGGTCGGCCATCAAAAGAAATTTGAAAGGCCACACGGCCCATGTGGAGGGTCAATTTGACTCATATCTTGCTGAGTATATGTGGCGTCGATCAAACGAACACAAAATGATCGACGCAAACTTCAAGGATTACTTGAAAGCAATTGCACGTGTGTATCCTCCACATGAATCGGATGACCAAAAAAAGTGACGTAAGTGATTTTTTACAATTTTTAAAATGCTTGTTTTCCTTTATTTTACTGCTTTTATCTCGTAAAAATGCTTTTTTTGCCCTTTTCTTTATTTTATGCTTTTGTGTGAATACAAGCGTTTTCAGCGTCCCTGACGCCATTACGGAAACCCCGTTCTTTAGGATTTTTAAAGAGGAGCTTAGGTTTTTGATCACCAGCTAAGACCGATTTTCTTCGTTTTCGTCCATGGCGTCATTTTTTGAAACATGGCTTTTTGGCGCCATTTGGCGAAAAAAATGGCGCCAAAAATAGCAGTGTGCCAGACTAGGATTTTACCTGGTGACCCTTTTTGGACTTAAAAACACGTAAGCTATTCTGTTCTACTGGCGAATGCAATACAAATTCTTCTACTACGGATGATCAGTACGTAGCGAAAGATTTTTTATTCTCCTTCTCCTCAAGGCCACTTGAAGCATCTGCTCGGAGATTCGTTTCGCTTCCTGCTTATTCAACAATATGACTAGTGAAACCGTTGAAGTCGCTCGTATTGCGTTGCGGCTGCCGCCGTTTTGAAATCAACTTTCGTCTATGGATTGCGCAATGCGACCATGCATTCACATTCAGTGGTATCTCGAGTGATGATACTAAGTATTCTGCTTTGGTTGCGAACCTGGATGCTGAAACTCTCTCCTACGTGTCGGACATTGTATTAAGCCCTCCGAACAGTGACAAATATCACACTCTCTCGCAGCGGCTCATCGCCCAATTCAGCGACTCGGATACTCAAAAAATTAAGAAACTGCTTACTGACCTTCAGCTAGGAGATAAGAAGCCCAGCCACCTGTTGCGAAAAATGAAAGAGCTGTCTAATGGCCAACTCCAGGATGACTTTCTGCAAAGTTTGTGGCTTCAAAGAATGCCACCACATATCCAGACTGTTTTGTCTGCATCCTCAGTCTTTGGATAAACTGGCTATCATCGCTGATAAGGTTTCTGAGGTTGTTGGTGCGTCCTCGACTATCTGTGCTGCCACAACTGTTCCTCCACCATCCCAGTCATCTTCATGCAGTGTTCAGCCAACCATGGACTCTCTCGTCAGGCAGATCCAAGAGCTGTCTCTACAAGTTGCTGAACTGACAAGAGAGCGCAATTCCTCTCGCCACCAACGATATAGTTCTGACCGCCGGAGATCACATTCACGCTCTAGAAGTGTCAATAGAGGAAGTGGCATCTGCTACTATCATCGCCGTTATAAAGAGCAGGCCCGCAAGTGTGTTTCACCTTGTGCATTTGTGCAAAAAAACGAGTAAGCTCTGTCATAGCTGGAATGGCAGAGCCCTCGAAACATACCAGCCGGTTATTTTTATTAGACCGCAAGTCTGGCCAGAAATTCCTCATAGACTCTGGAAGTGAAATCTGTGTCATCCCACCTTCTCCAACTATGAATAAATCACCTCAGTCTAACTTCTCCTTATTTGCTGCTAATAATACCAAAGTTCCAGCCTATGGTATGGTCCGTAAAGAACTGAACCTGGGTCTGAGGCGACCTTTTATCTGGACTTTCATAATTGCTGATGTATAGTCGATGCAAACATCAGTTTTAAAAACATCTTATCGGAATATGACCTCAGCACCCTTCTTTAATTTCCAAATCAGTGACCCACCATATTACAAAAAATGATTGGAAATGGAAAACGACCTTTTTGAACTGACCTTTGTTGAAATTGTCTCATTTGAAATTTATCATGAACACCATCTCATTTGAAATTAATCATGAAAATTTTCTCATTTGAAATTCATCATGAACACCATCTCATTTGAAATTAATCATAAAAACTGTCTCATTTGAAACCATTTCACTTGAAATTAATCATGAACACTGTCTCATTTGAAATTAATCATGAAACCCATCTCATTTGAAACCATTTCCCTTGAAATTAATCATGAACACTGTCTCATTTGAAACCCTCTCCTTTGACTTGAAAATCCTCTCCTTTGAAACCATTTCACTTGAAATTAATCATGAACACTGTCTCATTTGAATTGAAAATCATCTCCTTTGAATCGAAACCCATCTCCTTTGAAACCCTCTCCTTTCAAACCCTCTCCTTTGAATCGACACCGTATTTTTGTTCCCCTCTTTTCGTTTCCAACGACTCTTTTTATATGACTCTTGACCATTTTGCACCTACTTTTATCCAAACCATGCCTTTAACGTCCCCAAGAAAAGTTCAAACGGTTCTTTTTTGTATGAATCGTGTCTATTTTCACCAGTTTTTATACCCCAACGTTGTTTTTAGGGTCTCGATCAAAGTATGAAGCAAAGTTCTACTGAGAGAGATCATGAACAACACAAAATTTTTCAGATTTCCCACCAAAAAATATTTTAGCACGGGGCGAGAGAAAATGTTTCATTCCATCCCAGAGCGACGATTGAGACAGGGGTCATCCACAAAGGAAATTCTTGACAGGTCCAATGAAACAGAGGTCTCCCAAAAATAGTTTTAACACGGGGTCCAATGAAATGCTGGACGGGTCCAATGATATGCTGGACAGGTCAAATGGAATGAACAACACAAAATTTTTCAAATTTCCCACCAAAAGATTTTTCAGGGCCGAGAGAAAAGGTTTCATGCCACCCCAGAGCGACGATTGAGACAGGGGTCAAATGAAATGCTGGACAGGTCCCATGACATGTTGGACAGGTCCCATGACATGTTGGACAGGTCCCATGACATGTTGGACAGGTCCCATGACATGTTGGACAGGTCCCATGACATGTTGGACAGGTAAAATGACATGTTGGACAGGTCAAATGAAATGAACGACACAAAAATAGTTTTAACACGGGGGTCTAATGACATGCTGGACATGTTGGACAGGTTGTCAGGTAAAATCTAATGACATGCTGGACAGGTAAAATGAAATGAACGACACAAAAATAGTTTTAACACGGGGGTCTAATGACATGCTGGACAGGTCAAATGAAATGAACGACACAAAAATAGTTTTAACACGGGGGTCTAATGACATGCTGGACAGGTCCAATGACATGCTGGACAGGTCCAATGACATGTTGGACAGGTCCAATGAAACAGAGGTCTCCCAAAAATAGTTTTAACACGGGGGTCTAATGACATGCTGGACAGGTCCAATGACATATTTGGTGAGAGGGTCCACCTCATTCCAATCTTGGTGACGATTCACATCTAGTGATACACATCTAGGTGAGAAGGCCTCCCATCTTGAAACGATTCACAGTGATGCATCTAGATGAGAAGGGGCGATTCACAGGTTCCAATCTTGGTGTGGACCCGAAAAAAGAGGAGGGAACTGCCCCCTATTTTCGGTCTTGAAGATTTTTGCTAAAAATCATTTACTGTGACAGAATTTGAGATGGAAACCAGACTCCAAATCCTGACAAAAAAAACATTTAGCCATTCAAAAGCACTCCGAAGGTGCTGGCCTTTCTTAACAAAAAACAATTTAGCTATTCAAAAGCACTTGTAAAGGTGCTGGCCTTTTATACCTAAAAGAGGTCACGTGAAAATTTCTATTGGCTCCAACGTTGTATACTGAATCGACTCGATTGGCCCAGAGACTCGATCCCCCTTTTCCAATTTTTTTTTTACAAACGCCAAAGTTGGGCTCAAACGATATTCTGACGCGTGACCCAGATTTCTAAATACGATAGGGGTGGTCCAACAAGTGTTGTACCGAAATCATTCTGACAAAAAATGAGACTTGTTCATTATTTATTGAAAAAATATATACAATGAGTTACAGGCAACTATTGACAGATCCATGGGTGGGATGGCTCCGATAGATTATTGACCGATAGAACTATTGACAGACAGATCCATGGGTTGGATGGGTTTAAATGCGATATTTTTGACACAAGAGTTTACTCTGGGCATGGTCAAGTCCATAGGCTCCCTTTCATCCAGGAAAGAGAAGAGATTCTCATCAAAAATAGAGGGTACCGTGTGAAGCAGCTGGAGTTCTTGGGGTCCAAATACAAACGACATGAGCTGGTCGAATGCATCTGTCGACTCCAAAGGGTCCAACATGTCGAGCTCTGGGAGAAGCTGCATAGGTTCTGGGAGACTCTGCACTGGTGACTGTGGGACGTGTGACACTGGAATCTGCACAGGTTCTGATACATGTAGAATCTGCATAGGTGGCTGTGGGACGTGTGACACTGGAATCTGCACAGGTTCTGAACATTAGAATCTGCACAGGTGGCTGTGGGACGTGTGACACTGGAATCTGCACAGGTTCTGTGTGGCTGTGGGACGTGGGACACTGGAATCTGTACATGTTGTGGAACATGTAGAATGTTCATAGGTTCTGGGAGAATCTGCATAGGTGGCTGTGGGACTTGTGACACTGGAATCTGCACAGGTTCTGGATCATCTGGAATCTGCACAGAATCTGATACATGTAGAATGTTCATAGGTTCTGGGAGAATCTGCATAGGTGGCTG
This sequence comes from Trichonephila clavipes, assembly GCA_019973935.1. Classification (NCBI taxonomy): domain Eukaryota; kingdom Metazoa; phylum Arthropoda; class Arachnida; order Araneae; family Nephilidae; genus Trichonephila; species Trichonephila clavipes. The sequence continues at coordinate 17,338 of BMAU01016059.1, read as the reverse complement.
TGGGACTTGTGACACTGGAATCTGCACAGGTTCTGGAACATCTGGAATCTGCACAAGGGAATCTGCACAGGTGGTTCTGGGACGTGTGACACTGGAATCTGCACAGGTTCTAGGACATCTGGAATCTGCACAGGTGGCTCTAGGACATCTGAATCTGCACAGGTGGTCTGTGGAATCTGGAATCACAGGTGATGTTGTGACACTGGAATCGGTGGTTCTAGGACATCTGGAATCTGCACAGGTGGCTTGGTGGAATATGCACAGGTGGAATCTGCACAGGTTCTAGGACATCTGGAATCTGCACAGGTTCTAGGACATCTGGAATCTGCACAGGGGCCATCGGTCGTTCAGATCGTCTAGACACACGTCTCATGACGGGACGCACTCGTTTCTTGGGTAGAGCCTTTTCCTCCAAAGGTCGCTTTTCGGCCGGTACATGAATCGGGGTAGGTGGAGGTAGCTTGTAAGGAGTTTGATTAAACTTTTTCATTTTCCGGAAATCTCCCACGTGGAATCCCTTCTGAATGAGCTGGGGCAGAAGGGATTCGGGGATAATGTCCAAACCAAAGGCGGTTTTTTGAACCGTCAACACAATGTAGTGTGTTCCAGCCGGGATCGGATACGCCGTGTGGGGCTCCAAGATGGTTCGATGGTAGAGCATTTGGTCATGGGGCTCAAAACTTCTCCGAATCACATTGGGGTGGGCTCGGCACTTGAGACTGGAGGCTGGCAATTCATAGATCAACATGGGTACATGCGTCGTTTGAATCAAGTGAATCTCTCCGGATGTCACCGTTCGCAAGCCAAAGGTAAAATCTTTTTGGCAAAAAATAGGTTGTTGTAAATGTAAACCATTCTCGTGTCGGTATTTTTGAGCAGTCTGTCTGGATTTCTCAACAGGCCTTTGGATGTTTTTTCCCACATCACGTCGTTGGGTCTAAATTCATTGACATGCTTTGCCTCCATGATGGCCCGTTTGAAATTGTCCAACCACGTCTTTTTTTTGATGCCAATGGTCTTTACAAAACAGAACAAACACTCGTTTGGCGGTGGGCTCTTGGTAGATGATACCCGCTCGGACTTGGCCCTGCCGAGCAGCATATTCCAATGCATCGGGTTTATCGGGCAGCGTCACGGGCACCACCGTGGTAGAAAGTGCTCGGGGAAGGCATCAATCGGGTCCATGACAAAGTGTTGAAAGCACCTCTCGCTTTTATACGTTTCAAACAGGATGCGAAGGAAGGAAGCCGTGGCGAAATGCGTCCGTCACACCACCATGGATGGACCAGGGAGGAGCGGTCAAACGTTCAATGTGAGTGTGGAAAAAATCTTTAAACTATACTACGTCACCATGGATGCCATGCGATCAAACCTTGAGTGTGGCTCTTGAGACAATCGTGAAGAGTAAAAGGTTTAAACTATACTACGTCACAGTACCAACAGGGATGGACCATGGATGAGTTAAACCTAGTGTGGCTCTTGAGACAATCGTGAAGAGTAAAAATGGTTTTAATCTGTACTACGTCACAGTATCAACATGGATGGAAATGGATGAGCAGTCAAACCTAGAGTGTGGAAAAACTCTCAAGACAATCGTGAAGAGTAAAAAGTTTTAAACTATACTACGTCACAGTACCAACATGGATGCACGATCACCATGGATGAGCAGTCAAACCTAGAGTGTGGAAAAACTCTCAAGACAATCGTGAAGAATAAAAGTTTTAATCTATACTAAAAAAAAAAAATGTGTGTTTATAAAGAATGTTTTTTGAAGCTCTAAACTTATTCCTCAGTTGAATTGCTAGTTCAGTTTTATTTGCTGTTTTGAACTCATAATTATGGCCTTTTCCTTGAAAACTTTAATCTCTGAATTGAAAAAAAAATTGTCCCAGGCATGCTTCAAGGAAATGCCTCCAATTTATCGTCTTATAAACGAAGATTGGAACGTTTAGCGGGTATATTGAAATTTTAAGAACTCTTGAAAATGTATCCTTTCCAGTCAAGGTGGTAAAGAATGAAAATGGATTTCACATTACGGACTGCGTCTGGAGTACGGAAAACTGCACTGAAGGTCCAGACACTTGTTTATTTTTTATTTAACGAACCCGAAAAGTATTTTTATTGTGAAACAATTGGATCATTGGTTGTACGGTATGGATCAATACATCACAAGGATTGTTTGACAAAAGCCAGTTGTCAATGTGGGAGAATACCATCTCTATTTTAAGAATCAATTCATTTTGAAATTTTATCCTGGACACCTCTGATCATTTATCTTGACAATTTATCGTACCGCCATGCCAGTCGTTTCGGCTCCATGCTCTTGTCAACCCGATTGCTTAGTGTGTGGTCGGGGAGATGTACCACCCCATGATTGTGCCATCCACGTTTTACTGGAATCGATGGTGTTTCAAGGACACATGTTGTACGGCGAGCCCACCGAAGCAAGATTGGAGGAAATTTTACAGAATGGAAAGGAATATTTACCTCGAGCCATGCATATGACGGACCAAAATAGCGTACGTTGGCAGATAATGTATCACTATGTCAAAAGTGGCTTTCCACGACACAACGGAAATTCTTCACAGAGATAAACTTTTTTTTCACTGTAAAATAAAATCTGAAGGGAAAATAAAATTTGAACAAAAAATGAAATCTATGTATCATTTTGAATGCCTCCAATGTGTCGTCTTATAAACGAACCCCACCCATGCGGACGTGAGCTACACATTATCTCCCGTCCAATATTTTATCGATGGAATTTTTTAGTGTCTTTCACCACTTGTGGGGTGTGCAGCAAGGTGATGGATTGATAAAAATGTACCATCAAATTTGATGTGGGGTGTGCAGCAAGGTGATGGGTTGATAAAAAGTGATGCACTCTGTAATAAAGGAGTAAAGAGATGAAATGGGACTATTGCACTATAGCAAGAAACATTGTAAATAAAGAATAAGAAACAAAAAAATTTTGTGTGAAAAATTTTTTAAATGAAAAAGAAAAACGACAGTTAAAACTGTCCTTTACAAGTAAATATATATATATATATATATATATATATATATATATATATATATATATATATATATATATATATATAATATATAATATATTATATATAATATATATATAATAAGATAATATATTATATATATATATACATAATATAATAATATATAATAATATATAATTAATATATATATATATATATATATATATATATATATATGTAAAAATATTTTTAAAAACATGAAATAAAGAATAAGAAACAAAAAAATTTTGTGTGAAAAATTTTTTAAATGAAAAAGGAAAACGACAGTTAAAACTGTCCTTTACAAGTAAAAAAAAATTTTTTTTTTTTTTTAGTATAGTTTAAAACTTTTACTCTTCACGATTGTCTTGAGAGTTTTTCCACACTCTAGGTTTGACTGCTCATCCATGGTGATCGTGCATCCATGTTGGTACTGTGACGTAGTATAGTGTTAAAAACTTTTTACTCTTCACGATTGTCTTGAGAGTTTTTCCACACTCTAGGTTTGACTGCTTATCCATTTCTATCCATGTTGGTACTGTGACGTAGTACAGATTAAAACTTTTTACTCTTCACGATTGTCTCAAGAGCCACACTCTAGGTTTAACCGCTCATCCATGGTCCATCCATGTTGGTACTGTGACGTAGTATAGTTTAAACCTTTTTACTCTTCACGATTGTCTCAAGAGCCACAATCAAGGTTTGATCGCGCATCCATGGTCCATCCATGTTGGTACTGTGACGTAGTATAGTTTAAAACTTTTTACTCTTCACGATTGTCTCAAGAGCCACATTCAACGTTTGACCGCTCCTCCCTGGTCCATCCATGGTGGTACTGTGACGGACGCATTTACAGACGCCACGGCTTCCTTCCTTGTGGAATCGCATCCTGTTTGAAACGTATAAAAGCGAGAGGTGCTTTCAACACTTTATCATGGACCCGATTGATGCCTTCCCCGAGCACCTTTCTACCACGGTGGTGCCCGTGACGCTGCCCGATAAACCCGATGCATTGGAATATGCTGCTCGGTAGGGCCAAGTCCGAGCAGGTATCATCTACCAAGAGCCCACCGCCAAACGAGTGTTTGTTCTGTTTTGTAAAGACCATTGGCATAAAAAAAAGACGTGGTTGGACAATTTCAAACGGGCCGTCATGGAGGCAAAGCATGTCAATGAATTTAGACCCAACGACGTGATGTGGGAAAAAACATCCAAAGGTCTGTTGAGAAATCCAGACAGACTGCTCAAAAATACCGACACGAGAATGGTTTACATTTACAACAACATATTTTTTGTCAAAAAAGACTTTACCTTTGGCTTGCGAATGGTGAAATCCGGAGAGATTCACTTGATTCAAACGACGCATGTGCCCATGTTGATCTATGAATTGCCAGCCTCCAGTCTCAAGTGCCGAGCCCACCCCAATGTGATTCGGAGAAGTTTTGAGCCTCATGACCAAATGCTCTACCATCGAACCATCTTGGAGCCCCACACAGCGTATCCGATCCCGGCTAGAACACACTACATTGTGTTGACGGTTCAAAAAACCGCCTTTCGTTTGGACATTATGCCCGAATCCCTTCTGCCCCAGCTCATTCAGAAGGGATTCCACGTGGGAGATTTTCGGAAAATGAAAAAGTTTAATCAAACTCCTTACAAGCTACCACCACCTACCCCGATTCATGTACCGGCCGAAAAGCGACCTTTGGAGGAAAAGGCTCTACCCAAGAAACGAGTGCGTCCCGTCATGAGACGTGTGTCCAGACGATCTGAACGACCGATGGCCCCTGTGCAGATTCCACAACCACCTGTGCAGATTCCAGATGTCCTAGAACCTGTGCAGATTCCACTTGTCCCACCATCACCTGTGCAGATTCCAGATGTCCTAGAACCTGTGCCGATTCCAGATGTCCCACCTGTGAATATTCCACAACCACCTGTGCATATTTCAGATGTCCTAGAACCTGTGCAGATTCCAGTGTCACAAGTCCCAGAACCACCTGTGCAGATTCCACTTGTGCAGATTCCAGATGATCCAGAACCTGTGCAGATTCCAGTGTCACAAGTCCCACAGCCACCTATGCAGATTCTCCCAGAACCTATGAACATTCTACATGTTCCACAACATGTACAGATTCCAGTGTCACAAGTCCCACAGCCACCTGTGCAGGTTCTACATGTATCAGAACCTGTGCAGATTCCAGTGTCACACGTCCCACAGCCACCTATGCAGATTCTACATGTATCAGAACCTGTGCAGATTCTCCCAGAGCTCGACATGTTGGACCCTTTGGAGTCGACAGATGCATTCGACCAGCTCATGTCGTTTGTATTTGGACCCCAAGAACTCCAGCTGCTTCACACGGTACCCTCTATTTTTGATGAGAATCTCTTCTCTTTCCTGGATGAAAGGGAGCCTATGGACTTGACCATGCCCAGAGTATACTCTTGTGTCAAAAAATCTATGGGAATTATACCCATCCAACCCATGGATCTGTCTGTCAATAGTTGCCTGTAGCTCATTGTATATATTTTTTTGTATGTCCAGACTTGTGTCAAAAAATCTATCGGAGCCATCCAACCCATGGATCTGTCAATAGTTGCCTGTAGTTCATTGTATATATTTTTTCAATAAATAATGAACAAGTCACATTTTTTTGTCAGAATGATTTCGGTACAACACTTGTTGGACCACCCCTGTCGTATTTAGAAATCTGGGTCGAATCGAGTCAGAATATCCTTTGAACCCAACTTTGGCGTTTCAATTTTGTAAAAAAAAATTGGAAAGGGGGATCGAGTCGTCGTCCCCCTTTTTTTCGGGTGTACCAAGTTTGGATCGCTCAGCTAATGTGCGCTCATTTAGGCTGAATAATCTTTCTGGGCCAATCGAGTCGATTCAGTGTCTCAAGACAACGTTGGAAGGACCAGCCAATAGAAATTGTTTCACGTGACCTCATTAGAGTATAAAAGGCCAGCAGTTATACCTCGGAGTGCTTTTGAATGGCTAAATGTTTTTTGTTAAGACTGTCAGGATTTGGAGTCTGGTTTCCATCTCAAATTCTGTCACAGTAAATGTTTTTTAGCAAAAATCTTCAAGACCGAAAATAGGGGGGTGAGTTCCCTCCTCTTTTTTCGGGTCCACACCAAGATTGGAACCTGTGAATCGCCCCTTCTCATCTAGATGCATCACTGTGAATCGTTTCCAAGATGGGAGGCCTTCTCACCTAGATGTATCACTGTGGATCGTCACCAAGATTGGAATGAGGTGGTCCCCCTAGATGCATCAAATTACCTGTGAATCGTCACCTAGATTGGAATGAGGTGGCCCTCTCACCAAATATGTCATTGGACCTGTTCAGTATGTCATTGGACCCCCGTGTTAAAACTATTTTGGGAGACCTCTGTTTCATTGGACTTGTCCAGCATGTCATTAGACCTGTTCAGCATGTCATTGGACCTGTCCAGCGTGTCATTGGACCCTCGTGTTAAAACTATTTTTGGGAGACCTCTGTTTCATTGGACCTGTCCAGCATGTCATTGGACCCCGAGGTAAAACTATTTTTGGGAGACCTCTGTTTCATTGGACCTGTCCAGCATGTCATTTTACCTGTCCAGCATGTCATTGGACCTGTCCAGCATTTCATTTTACCTGTCCAGCATGTCATTTTACCTGTCCAACATGTCATTGGACCTGTCCAGCATGTCATTGGACCTGTCCAACATGTCATTGGACCCGTCCAACATGTCATTGGACCTGTCCAGCATGTCATTTGACCTGTTCAGCATGTCATTGGACCCGTCCAACATGTCATTTTACCTGTCCAGCATGTCATTTGTGGATGACCCCCGTCTCAATCGTTGCTCTGGGGTGGCATGAAACATTTTCTCTCGGCCCTGAAAAATCTTTTGGTGGAAATTTGAAAAATTTTGTGTTGTTCATTCCATTTGACCTGTCCAGCATATCATTGGACCCGTCCAGCATTTCATTGGACCTCCGTGTTAAAACTATTTTTGGGAGACCTCTGTTTCATTGGACCTGTCAAGAATTTCCTTTGTGGATGACCCCTGTCTCAATCGTTGCTCTGGGATGGAATGAAACATTTTCTCTCGCCCCGTGCTGAAATATTTTTTGGTGGGAAATCTGAAAAATTTTGTGTTGTTCATGATCTCTCTCAGTAGAATTTTGCTTCATACTTTGATCGAGACCCTAAAAACAACGTTGGGGTATAAAAACGGGTGAAAATAGACACGATTCATACAAAAAAGAACCGTTTGAACTTTTCTTGGGGACGTTAAAGGCATGGTTTGGATAAAAAGTAGGTGCAAAATGGTCAAGAGTCATATAAAAAGAGTCGTTGGAAACGAAAAGAGGGGAACAAAAATACGGTGTCGATTCAAAGGAGAGGGTTTGAAAGGAGATGGGTTTCGATTCAAAGGAGATGGTTTTCAATTCAAATGAGACAGTGTTCATGATTAATTTCAAGTGAAATGGTTTCAAAGGAGAGGATTTTCAAGTCAAAGGAGAGGGTTTCAAATGAGACAGTGTTCATGATTAATTTCAAGGGAAATGGTTTCAAATGAGATGGGTTTCATGATTAATTTCAAATGAGACAATGTTCATGATTAATTTCAAGTGAAATGGTTTCAAATGAGACAGTTTTTATGATTAATTTCAAATGAGATGGTGTTCATGATGAATTTCAAATGAGAAAATTTTCATGATTAATTTCAAATGAGATGGGGGTGTTCATGATAAATTTCAAATGAGACAATTTCAACAAAGGTCAGTTCAAAAAAGGTCGTTTTCCATTTCTAATAATTTTTTGAAAGGGTCGCGGTGCTCAACAATTTTTTCGACAGTCGGTACTACTGGCCCACCAGTCACTGCCAGGCCTAGAAGGCTACACTCTAAACTGTATGATGCAGTGAAGGTAGAATTTGAATTTCTTCTTGCTCAAGGCATTATTAGACCTTCCAAAAGTCCCTGGAGTTCTCCTCTTCATGTTTTGCCCAAATCTGACTCTACAGTTAGACCTGTTTGGGATTACAGGCAGCTTTATTCTGTTACTGAGTTCGACAGCTACCCCATGCCTTATTTGAATGACTTTGCTCATGCACTACATGGCAAGAAGATATTTTCCAAAATAGACATTTTTAAGGCATTCCACCAAATCCCTATAGCTGAGTGTGATATTCCTAAGACAGCTGTAACAACTCCATGGGGTCTTTACGAATATACCCATTTGTGTTTTGGCCTTGTGAATGCACCACAAACCTTTATGCAATTCATGCATGAAGTACTAAGAGGACTTCCTTTTTGTTTTGTCTACTTGGATGACATTTTGTGTTACTCAGAAAATGCTGAGGAGCATCGTTCTCACTTAAGAACTATATTCCAAAGACTGAGCTCATATGGTTTAAAACTAAATATCTCTAAATGTGTATTTGGTGTGACTGAACTCATTTTCCTTGGCCACCTTATCACTCCTGATGGCATTAAGCCATTGCCTGACAAAGTTCAAGCAGTTCTTGATTACAAACAACCAGAGACTGTTGGCTCTCTGAGAAAATTTTTAGGACTGTTAAATTTTTATAGACGTTTCTTGCCCAAAGCAGCTTAACAACAGTATCTTTTAAGTGAATTTTTAAAAGGTTCTAAAGGTAAGAAGGACTCAAAGCCTTTAAACTGGTCTTCTGAGGCAATTACAGCATTTCAGAGGTGTAAACAAGCTCTTGCTGATGCTGCACTTCTTGCTCATCCTTCACCTTCTGCCCCGCTTGCTCTTCATGTGGACGCCTCTGATTATGCCATAGGAGGTGCACTTCACCAAATTGTGGACTCTGAGCTACAGCCATTGGCTTTCTTTTCCAGAAAACTTACTTCATCTGAAAAGTCTTACAGTGCCTACGACCGTGAACTCCTTGCTATCTACTCGGCTATCCGACACTTTCGGTATATGCTGGAAGCTAGAGATTTCACTGTGTTTACTGACCACAAGCCCCTCACTTATGCTTTTAGGCAAAAAAGTGACAAGTGTTCTCCACGGCAGATCCGTCAGCTGGATTTCATCTCTCAGTTCACCACAAATATTGTACACATTCCAGGATCTGACAATATTGCTGCTGATGTTCTCTCTCGTGTTTCTGCAATCACCTTCCCAAGTCAAATTGACTATGACTGTATTGCTGAGTCACAACAGACTGATCAGGAGCTTCACACCCTAATAGCATCTGGAACTTCCTTGGAACTCAAAAAGGTAACTTTTCCCAATTCGTCTACTGAAATTATGTGTGATCTATCAATGGGCACAGCCAGACCCTACATCCCAAAACAGCATCGCCAAGATGTTTTTTCTGCTATGCATAATTTATCCCATCCTGGCATACGTCGATCAGTGCATTTGATGAAGCAGCGTTTTGTTTGGCCATCAATCTCATCAGATGTAGCTAAGTGGGCAAGACACTGCCTAGCTTGCCAAAAATCCAAAATTCATCGTCATACTAGATCACCTCTTTCATCATTTCAAGAACCTTCCCAACGTTTTGATCATGTTCATCTGGATCTCATTGGACCTCTACCTCCATCAAATGGCTACACCTATTGCCTGACAATGATTGACCGTTTTTCGAAATGGCCAGAGGCCCAACCTCTCAAAGACATAACTGCTGAGACTGTGGCTGAGGCCTTCTTTTTCCTCTTGGGTGTCTCGCTTTGGAACTCCTGCAATTCTCACAACCGACAAGGGCAGGCAGTTTGAGTCCTCGCTCTTCAAAGCTCTTAGCAAACTACTTGGTGTTCAGAAGTGTCGTACAACTGGATACCACCCTCAAGCTAATGGGATGATCGAAGAATTGCACCGCCCATTGAAAAGTGCAATCAAATGCCATGCTACTGAGCGTTGGACAGAAGTACTCCCTATCATCTTACTAGGTCTACGAGCTTCTCTTAAAGAAGATATTCTGTGTACCCCAGCTGAATTAGTTTTTGGGACCACTATTCGACTGCCAGGGGAGATGTTTGACTTTTCCAAGCCAGACGATGATGCTGTGAATTTTGTTTCGAAACTTAAGTCTCACATGCAATCACTCCACCCTAAACCACCAAAACACCATGGCAAACGTCCAGTTTTTATCCATCCAGGACTGTTGGAAGCAACACATGTTTTTCTTCGCCGAGACATGTTACGTCGTCCACTTCAACAACCCTATGATGGCCCTTTCAAAGTCTTACAAAGGAAGGATAAAGTGTTTTTCCTTGACATCAATGGTAAACGGGTATCTGTATCTATTGATAGATGCAAACCTGCCTTCTTTTCTTAACACTGAGGACTTGCAACTACCTCAAACCAAGAATGAAACACCTGCTACTGTGGAACCTAATGCAACAGCTTCAACACCTGCTACTGTGGAATCTGATCCAACAGCTTCAACGCCTACCCAGCGATCTACACGTTCTGGTCGCAAAGTTCATCTTCCAACTAGGTATCGTTGACACTGGAAGGAGAGTATGCAGCGACCTTACAGCTCAACATAACGACTCCAAAACTGAACTGAATTGATCTGTTATTATTGTAGCGTGCCTGGTTCCATGTGTTGTAGTTTTTGAAAGCTTACCTCTTAATTGCTCATTTAATCTTTAAAGTTAATAAATGTTATTGTTATTTAATTCAACCGTGTTGTAGTGAAGAATGTCTAACCACGCAACGCGGCATGCTGTATGGCACATTGTGTACTTTGTTTGTGTTCTTTTTTTGGATTGTTCTTTACCGTTATTAAAGAGAGCTGTGATATAAAATGAAGCTAAGTATTTGTATTTTAAAAGATATTATTATATTTTATGAACATATCGCTCATCTGGGGATCCCTTGGATCATTTGAGTGAAGAAAACGGCGTCCACAACCATAATTTAATTGCCATTGTTTACATTTCTGGCGTACCGCGACAGGACTTTGTTTTTGGAAACAAACATGGCAAACATATTTAAAGCAGCTAAGGGCTTCTTGAAAGAGGACTTGTTGTTTGTGGCAGGGGAAATTGGAGAGATATTTCCAGATAAGGTAAAAATTTCGGAACTGAAAGACATTATTTTGTAAAGCAAAGAGTATCTGGATGATCCAGACTTTGTGACAAATATTTTAGTAACGGCCGTGAGCGAGCGAAAACTAAAAGAAGATTTTGAAAAAACTGAAAGATTAAAACAGCTAGAATATGAAGAAAGTGGAAAAATAAGAATACACGAACTGGAGTTGGCGAGAATCAAGGCAACATTGGCAGTTTCTGGTCGTCACAAAATACTGTTATATCTGGCACTAAAAAGAAATTTAATCTGCCAAAATTAGAATTTAGACAACTTAGTGGCGATATTAAAGATTGGTTTCAATTTGGGAGTCAATTTCAACATATCCATGACGATGATGAAATCGCACCCGAGATTAAATTTCAGTATCTTGTTCAAGCTACTGTAAATGGCTCGCGAGCCCAAGAAGTAGTAGAGAGCTTCTCGGCAACAGCAGCCAATTATGCCAAAGCAATTGACAGCTTAAAAGCGAGATTTGGTAGAGATGATCTATTAGTGGAGGTTTATGTTCATGAATTATTAAGGCTCATAATTTCGGTGCAGAAACAGGAAAAAAATATCAATGACATCTCTGTATGATAAACTCGAATCTTATCTAAGAGCCTTAGAGACTTTAGGAGTGACTACTGAAAAATGTGCTTCAATTCCTTATCCCATGGTTGAGTCATGTTTTCAAGAGGACTTTTGGAAAGCATGGAATAGAAGTGCTACTTCAGCAGCCTCAACAGATGCTAAAGAACGTTTAATCAATTTCATGACTTTCCTCAAGGGAGAAACAGAGGGAGAAGAAAGAATTAATTTGGCTATGGCTGGTTTTGGCTTGGGTGTAGATGAAAATCGTCAATCTTTTAAGTAAAAAGTGGGAGATTTTCCATTAAAAAGATACCTTCAGCTGCCAATTTAATAACTACAGCTTCGAAGGAAGTGAAGAAGGAATGTGTTTTTTGTAATGGGAAGCACTCGAGCCGAGACTGTTTTCAAGCTCAGAAAATGAGTTTGACTGAAAGTCATAATATTTTAAAAGAGAAGCAATGTTGTTTTGCTTGCTTAACACCAAAGCATACAGCTCGTTCTTGTAAGACATATTTAAGATGTGTAATATGTGGTAAAAAGCATGTCCCACTTATGTGAGTCTCTAAAGCCTAATAATCAAGATTCATACAGGAGTGAAAATAAGGGTCCAAAAGTTGAAGTTAATATGGCCAACAACACTTCTAGTCCCAGGGTGTTTCTTCAAACTTTGCAGTTATAATGGTGTGTGGTAACAAAGAAATCCCTGTTAGGGCAATTCTATACTCTGGGTCGCAAAAGTCTTATGTATTAAAAAATGTAGTTGAAAAAATGGGATATATCCCACTCAGAAAGGAACTTCTGATGCACTCATTGTTCGGGGGATTAAATCTGACAAGTATGAACATACTCGTTATAGAGTAAGATTAAAAAATCAAGACAATAGTGTTACATGTAACCTGGAAGAATTAAATCAGACATCTATATGCGACAACATTGCATCAGTCACTCCAGGTTCTCTCTTGGATTTCAGAACTTAATGAAATGAAGATCCAGTTATCAGATGTAGGGGAAGGATCACGATCTGTACAAGTGCTTCTTGGATCAGATGTAATCGGAAAGCTCATGACTGGCCAGCGCAGAATTTTATCCTGTGGGCTTGTTGCCATGGAGACAATACTTGGATGGACTCTGTCAGGTAAAGTACCTGACAGTGAGATTTCTTCATGCAATGCTATGCTCGTAGCCTTCCTATTTGTGAAAGAGATGGATATCTTCCAGTTGTGGAGACTGGATTCCTTGGGGATACAGGATCTTTCAGAACAAAAAACCACAGAGGAGCTTCATAAAGCCTCATTGGAGCACTCCTTAAGAACCGTCAAGGTTGATGAAGAAGAGCGACTCCTTGTCTCTCTACCATGACTTGACAATCATTTACTTTTGCCAGACGACTTTAAGGGTACAGTGGAGTTTCAAAATCAATTTTTTTAATTACCAATGAATTTTTTTCAAATTTGCAGGAAATGTGTAGTATGTTACCAGATATCAATGTACAAAGTTTTGTCAAAATATCTTTAATGGTTTCTGAGATATTAAAATTTTTATTTTTAATTGTACCGAAAAATTAACGCATTTCAAAATGCTCCATGCGCAACCGGTTTCAGTCTATGCAGTCAATATTCTCTCATAATGTTCCTTTTATACTTAAAAACAAAACTTAGTGAAGTTTTCTTCATATTTCTCTTTTTAAAAAATTAAAAAAATATTTATGTTGAAAATTTCAGTTTTTTCCTTAAAAACTAATTAAAATGTTTACATTCTCTGGTTTTTATTATTTTCTCTTCACTTAAATAAATTCACTAGCATATATTTATACACCTATAGAGAATATTTGTGGAAATTCTCATTGCAATTGGGGAAAATGTGTTGCGCAGGGAACATTTTAAAGTTATTGAAACGACAAAAATTACAATTCCCTTAAATGAAGGTTTAAATGATTATGATGATTATAAGTCCTCGATCCCATTTGATAAAAGCAATTATTGCTATAATTAAGAGATACCATATTATTTACAACTTATATACTGATTTTTTTTATGTCATTATAATAAATATACCTAATTTTCAGAAATAAACAAATTTTCAGAAGGAAATGAAAAATTTAATATTTTGATGTTATCATTAAAATATGACTGAAAATGTATTTCATAGTCAAGCAAACTTTACAACTTTATATACAACATATCTAAATGTAAAATAATGTAAATAATAAAATATGTCTGTTTGATCACAGGATTATTACTTTTATTTATGAATAACTTACCATTGTAAGAGTACCGTGATTTCAAGCTATATATATATACAAATAAATTTTAAAAAAAACAGATACAACTAAAATTTTCCAGCCCCATAACTGAGGTCATTCTTTTCTCTATTTTTGTCATTTTTTTATATTTTTGAATTTTTTTCTCTTTTTTTATATTGTTCAGAATCTTTTCGCTTTCTTTGCGATAACCTTCGGTTATCGCGTCTGTGGGCAATTTTAAATGCAGCGTCTACCATTTCAGTATTGTTTAACTTTAACGTTTCAACATAGCCAATGTTTACTTCACTGACCGCTGCGGTTACTGCAAGATCAATCCTTTTCTTCGAAACAAACACATCTTTGGGGCATTTCCTCCAAATACAGCTATGCAAACTTTCATTAGCATTTTGGGTTTTGCCAGAAACACAGCGAAGAAGAATTTCATTTGAGGCAAGGCGCTGGTACACTGGCATAATTTTAGCAACTACTTCTTCTGACAGTTTAGTTTTCATACTTTTATGACTACCTGGTACTTTATTATCTGCTTTAGCTCTATTATAAAAGCACCAGGATAGCTTTCCGTCAGGGCATTTGCTGTGCATTGGCTTTGCATCAGTCGACATACAATGAAAAAGTTGCAAAAATTGACGCCTTCATCTTCTCAACCTCTGGAACATTATCGACAATTGCTTTCCGATAGAAGTTCTGTAACTTAGTAATTGTTGCGTCAGTCAAACTACCTTGTTTACGACCACCTAATGTCATACCTTTCGACCGCCACTCTTTAACTTTATTCCGGAGAGCTGTTCCCAAACGTTTAGCTACGTGGTTAACACACTCTTCTTTTACAATGACGACATCATCTCCATACACTTTTTTTTCATTTAGATGTTGATGTGTTTTTGCATCACCGTCACAAAGAACAGTAGTGTATCTCATTGCACAGTCAGATATTGACCGGTTCCACAAAATGTAGGCAGCATGCGTTTCCATACTACCTGAGGAACCGTCAAAGTTTTCTGGCATTTTCTGAATGCCCCGATTTCCAAATCTGAAACTCGGGGCTTGCTTCACCCATATCTTTTGCAGCCATACTACATTCATGACAATACTTTGACAAAACCTCAAAGTCAACAACAAGGCTTGTCATTATATCGATAACAATGCCGATGCCATATAGGGACGTATGGCCTCTTTTATGCCACGTTCCATCGTATGAGACAGTTATATCGATAATATTGTTCTGACCAAGATCGGGATGTGAATATAAATTTGTTTGCCTCACGTGTTCCCTTGAGATTCGTAACATTTCAACTTTCGCGTTTTCATTTTTATTGCATAAGTTTTCCAAGCATTTCGAAAATGTTTTACGATCCATGCATGGTGTACCTAAAATTGCCGAGAAAGTTTCTAAGGCTGCGTTACCCCTCCCTATAGCCATGAATGCAGATGTAAGTTTTGTGTTGATATCAAATTTCCTGCAGGGTTTTTCTCGTTGACTGGTGAAGGCATGTCCATATGATTTTTTACATTTTTCGCAAACAAGTTCCATTTTGGTGGAGAAACCGTATGAATTGTGCGTTAAAATATTCAATGAGAACTGGTTGCAATCACTACATGGAACATTTTGTAGCAATGAGGTCCACATTGAATTATTGATAAAATGATATTCATTTGATTCTGAATTTACATCACTGGCACTCATACCTGATGTACTAGGAACAGCTTCAGTAGAAATTTCATCACATTTATTATCCGATGATACATTATATGCAGAAGATTTTCCTTTTTCCAAATTTCTTATACAGGCAGCTCTTCGTTTGTTTAGTCGCCCTTTGGGCTTTCTATATTTTGAACTAATGCTATGCATTTTCACAAAACAAAATAAGCTGTGATAATTTCGCTCAACAGAATAGAATATATATATATAATATTAAAATATTACCGCAATATAGAGCTTTAGTTCTGAAAAGAACTGTTTCTTATTTATATAACGAAACTCAAAGTAAGCTGTTTTCGCAACTAAGTAAACAAATATTGCGTAGCGTTAAATAAAGAGCACTTTTTGAGTTCCTCACACCCTCGGGCATTCCTCTTCGGCACGGTCAAAGGAAAAGAGGTTGCTTGTCATTGGTAGATGTGCAATGACGTCATTATTCTGGGTTGCCTGGTTTGGCGTTATATCATTTTTCTATGCCGTAGTGGTTCATTGAAACATAAAAGTTTTGTCCCAATTTGGGAGATTGTTTTTCAGGCAGTTTTTTTCTTCCGTGTCTTGAGTATAATAGCTAAATTCCTTGCGTATGAAATTTTCACTGTAAAAATAACAATCGGTTCTTTTTTTCATTCACGTAAATCAAAAATATTTTTAATGGATTCAATTTTGTAGAAGAAATATATATTTGAGCTTAGTAAATGAGGAACTCAATTACAAATAAAAAAATTGTTATATAATTTTTAATAATCCATTTACTGTGATTAAAAATACTTTGAAAATGAATTACATGTTTCGAGTTTTATCCTTATGTAAGAAAAAAGAAGTCACTTATAAATAAAGAAAATTTATGTTTTTATAATATATATTTATTGGTAATATTAATGTACATTTTAAAGGTAAATGAATTCGTTCTTATATCAGAATGAATTTGTACAGGCAAGTGATATTTTAAATTATTAGCTTAATTTCATTTTTGTAATTAGTGATTTGTTTTTTGTATATATATATATGTGTGTGTGTGTGTGTGAAAGACTCATTTATTCACATTTATAAAAAAATTCGTCTAATACTCTGTTTCCTTTTAAATTTTAGAATTAAATTTACTGCAAAAATTTTAGCTATTATAAACTTAACTATATAAATAAACTTATACATAAATTTTTATTTTCTATCTTTAGTAAAATACTATAAATAAAGTGATTCGTGGCTATTGTATAAGAAACACCTCACTGTTCTAACTTCCACATCACATCCATATTATTCGTTCAAATTATCATCAACACATTTATTCACATAATTCTCAATTTTGCAATTATTTTAGAGATTTCCTCTTCTAACATGCTCACACATACAAATCTTCATTCAGGGTTTAAATCAAAAGTCCTGAAATAGAGTATCACTTGAATCCCTTCATCAGAGGTTTGTTATAGAGAATAGTTTGTTTTTATAACAGGCAAGTATAATGAAGATATAGTCATTAATGGAATTTGGATTCATCTTAAGAAGTATTTACTGATCGATGTTGTGTCACTCGAAGGACATCAATTTTCTCCTTTCCTAAAGTATGTTTCATCCTGTAAAGCTACTGCTCGAGAATTAATACGAAAATATGACATAAAATAATACGTTTTCGAGCAAAAAAAATTAATACATTAAATTATAATTTCCAAAAACTTATTTAGATTTTGCATATTATTTT
>BMAU01016058.1:0-82385 GCA_019973935.1 Trichonephila clavipes | reverse complement strand
AATAACTATTTTAAAGAATTAACCTTTAAATGTAGCTGTTGTTTCTTTATAATTGCTGAAAATGACGCAACTGCAAGGATTGTGTGGTTAGTTTCCCAACACCGTAATTAGTTCTTACCATCTTTCGAATTGTTCCAATTGAAGTCGGTCTTAATGGATTAATATTCAAAGCATTCTCTGAATCTTAGTGATAAATAACTTTAAACAGTTTTAAACACAATCTAGAAACACCATTACTTTCAAATGAATCACACAATAGGAGGCTCTTTAAAGTAGCTTCAAATGAAGCCTTAACGAGAATTGTGGATAATATATGGATAGAGGTAACCTACTTAAAGCACCATTGATGATCTAAAATATGTATGCGATACAACCCACCATTTACAATGTTCCTCCCAATGGTTAGGAAATGTTCATCAGGAAGTTAACTTAATTTTTAGACGCGGGGCCATCTGTGGTTCGTTTCCGGAAATTCAGTGCCAAATTTCTTCCTTCTGGGACGAGGGGGTGACTATAGGGCGGCGCGTCACACTCTTCACTTCCATTTCGTTAATCTTTCATTATCATCCTTCAACTCCCAGTGGTACTTGTAGAAGACTCACTGGCGGTGAAAAGAAAGAAACCGCAGACGATATTTTATTTCATAAGTGATTGATATACGGGGTCGCCTGTTTATGAGGAACACTAAGTTCGTGTACGAATCCTCCAGAGGATCTGATTAAGTGCATTTGAAACGTGTCATCTGAGTGAATAGAGGGGCTCCACCAGGGGGCGCTTTGGGATGTTTTAAGTAGTGTCTTAGAGACTTATAGGGCTGAGTTACGTTACTTTCTCATCCAGATAATTGGTCCAAAAGAGCGTGGTGGACAATTAGAAGCATTGAAAGAAGGCTTCACAGAGATATTTTGGTTTGAGAAGACAAAAATGGTGAAAGATGTATCTTTGTACTAAGAGAAATTAAGGCTGAGGAAGACATATTTCTTAAAGAATATGAGTTGTATATGGATTTATGAGGACGAAAACAAGGAAACATTATTCTTAAATGGATGTATAGTGAATAATTTTTTGAGTCGGGAAATTTTTTAAGTGTTTTCTTTTATAACATGCTGATTGTAATTTGATGGAATAATTTGTCGGCGTCTTTTATGTACTTAGAGAACTTTTGTACATTATTGAGGTATCGAACTGCGTGGGGAATCGTGATTTTGAAGGAGCATTTTAACGAATAATGTTTTTGATATTTAGTGTTACCTGAATTAAAATATTAATAAAAAATTGTTTAAGAATGTTATTACAATAAAAAATTATTTAAATGAATTTTTTTGGCCAAAAATTGAGAAAAAAGAACATAATTTTTTTAAAAAATCTATTGTTATGAAAAATGCTTCAATAATTATTTTATAATATTCTTCCTAAATATAGCTAATATTTCTTCACAGAGACTGAATTAAGTTTTGTGAGATACGTAATTTTGGAGTAGAGTTATTCATATTTTAATATATCAGAATGGAGGAATTTTGTTTAAATTGATAGTTGCTATGAAAATATATAATGAGAATTTCTCAAAACCCTTATAGTTCCAGCTATGTATAGAGGTCCTAGTTATACATAGGCCAACTATTATTATTATTGAAATATTTGTCATAAAATGAGAATGATTTGAAAGTATACAATCCTTTCTTCCTCTTTTGTCAAAAATTTGCTTTTAAATATTTTTTTCTTGTAATAATATTTTAAAAACAATTTTATATGTATATTGTAATGCAAAACAGGGCCTAAATATATATACATATAGATAAATAGGTAAATATATATATATATATATATATATATATATCAGTAGTGCACACAAGAATTTTTCAAGGGGGGGATCCGCGATCAAAAGTTTACCATTCTTGTATCATGCTCCTTTTTATTTTGTCGATTTTCGGGAACAAAACACAGTAAAAAACTAATTATTGAATAAATAATTAGCATTAATTAATAAAATTAATCATAATAACAAATGCTTAATTAAATTATACGTTCTATATACTTAGAATTATAATCAATCGGAAAAAATTAAGGGCTTTGGGGGGTGCAGACCATTGATATATATATATATATATATATATATATATATATATATATATATATATATATACAGTGCTTCACACATGGGGGTCCTGGTGGTCCGGACTCCCTCCCCCTCCCCAAAGCCCTTGATTTTTTTCCAATTGATTATAGTTCTAAGTATATAATACGTAAAATTTAATTATTTGTTATTAATGATTAATTTTATTAATTAATGCTAGTTATTTATTCAATAATTAGTTTTTTACTGTGTTTTGTCCCCGAAAATCGACAAAATAAAAAGGAGCATGATACATGAATGGTGAACTTTAGACCCCGGACCCCCTCCCCCTTGAAAATTTCTGTGTGCGCTTCTGTATATATATATATATATATATATATATATATATATATATATATATATATATATATATATATATATATATATAATTTTTAAACTCTTTCAAAATAACGGCTTCTAACGTAGTCGGATACCTTAAGAAATGATATAGTTAATTTTAAGCACACAGCTCAAAATTATGCAAGAAGTAATGATGATATAAACTAAAAAGATGCTAACAAAAGGGAAAAAAACAAACAAACAAAAATTGTAAACACGTTGTAACAAAATCGTATTTGAAAAACCAAGACTATATTTTATGGGAAAATAAATTTACGTTAATACATAAAAAACTTTTATTTCTTAATTTCTGAGAGAATGAGTGTTTATTATTGTGACACTTTAATTCTTTGTTTGTGATTTTAAGAATTTAGAATCATAGTAATCTAACAGTTACGATATTTGTCTGTTTATAACTATTTAGATGAAATAGTTTTAGTGTTAACTAGCTAGATTAACCAGCTTAAATGTTATTACCTTATTTAAGTAACATCTATCAAGCTCATAGTTTCTAAAATTTATTTATTAATCTCTCTCTCTCTCTCTGAGAGAATTGCTCTAATTCAGTATTTACATTGCGCAATTGAAGAATTGAGCTTTTAAAGATTCAAATTGAAATTATATTTGAATTCTTTTTAATATAGTCATAAAATTAAAAAACTATTTACATCGAAATTCAGAGAAGCTATGAAAACAATTGAATTGTAACGTATTAAAACATTAAATAATGCGTTTTAATGGATTATTAAGAGGAATCGTAAAGTTGTTCAATGTTAGTTTTCCAAAGTATATAATGTTCTTAATATCTATAGTTTGTAAAAATATATGCTAAGCGTTTCTTTTCACATGGAGCTGCGGATTCGTAATTACCATTGCAGACGTAGGATCACTTTTCGGTGTGGCTCCAATTATCACAATGTAATTTTGACACCCAGTTTGCTTGCCAGAGGAAAGTACTTGAGCTCTGCTGATGAGAAATCGTACTAGGAATTTAGTTTTGCAGAGAGCACCCAAGTCAAGCAGGCACTCTAGATGTCTTTTACTTACCGCTTTGTATCTTCATGGATACTGTAGATTTTTTGAATCATAAAAATCCACCGACGTGTGCCGGAGACGAAACCGCAAACTTGGGCGTACAAGGCCAGTACTACACCTAAAACGCCACCCAGCCGGTGGATATGCTAAGCTATTGATTTTAAAATTAACACATTTTTCGTATTGGATTCCAAATAGATATTCAGAAACAATGAAGGACGTAATGGTTAAACTAAAATTTTAATTATTGAAACTAGTATTAAAATAATTTACACTAGTTTCAATAAGTAAAAATAAATGAATAAAACTGTACCAAAATTTTTAATTTAAATAAATATATTTACGTATAGTAAGCAAAATTTTTTTTAAGTAATTATAAAACTAGATGACACAAGACATAAATTTAATACTTTTTGTTATACAACTTTTTTCATTTTTATGTTGGTTATTTCTATGTATTAAAGTTATGAATATAAGAAATCCTAGCGATTCTACCAAAGTAATGTACATCGACACAAAATTTCATGTATAACAAATGGATTATAAAACATATTTTATGCATGAAAAAATTTACCGTTGACTATAAAAATAAGAAGCAAGTTATAAAATGTGTTCTAACTTCTACCCTGTCAGAATGTAACATTAACGAGAGAGAGATTAAAGTATATTTTGCATGGTAAGTTTTTCACTTTTAGATTTTATTAATTTTTTTAACCTTTTTCGAAGTACAGCTTTAAAATATTGGGTTAGTAAAACAACTTAAAACGATGGGCTAAATTCGGGACATTCATATGATAAATGCAATCACGCGTTTTCGATTGCATTCAGAGCTAACCATAGTGGTATTTGCTGTTCTGTTACTTTTAAGATTTTGGAAAAATTTCAAATTTGGTAATTGAGTAAAGATGTTCAAATAATAAGATTCTTCAAAAAATATTTCAAGATTTAAAAAATAAAATTCTTGTGTTATCCGTGTATTTGGAATTCAAGTGCACTTTGTTTCTCTGTGCATGTTACCATTGTACTTAAAGGAAAGTTTCTGCAAAAAAAAAAACAAAAGTTGGCAACAGCTAAATGCATGAAAAACTTGGCCGGAATGTGATTGAAGTTGTCATATGACCCCGACATCATATAAATTTAGCTCGTTCCCGAAATTTTTAATGACCTGAATAAACATGTCTTTAAGTTATTTTATTAAAAATATATTTTGCATTTCTTTTGGGATCCTTAAAAATAAATAAATAAAAGATCTCTCTTTGTGATATGTGTTTTACAGTTTTTCTGTATTACTTCAAGCCACTGATTCTCAACCATTGTGCCGCGGCACTTTTGTGAGCCACCAAATTCTTCAAATATGCCACCAAATTCTTCAAATACACCACCAATTTTTTTAAAATAATTAATTATATTCTAAGAAAAAAAATAAATTCCGGAACTGAATCATTCGGCCGTTTTATAGAATTTAACTAAGAGTATTCGTGGAATATTTAACTTATCCTTTCGTGGATAGATGGACATAAAAAAATTAGATTGGTTACGTCATCCATTTGTATACGGATACATCTGTATATGAATTAACTGTGAATGAGGAAGAAAAAATTTCGTTCTGTAATCATCGAGATTTTTTTCATTTCAAAACAGTTAGAAGAGTCAATCAATTCATTTTGGATTAAAATTAGAGTCGGTTATCTTATAATAGCAGGAAAAATTTAGAAATATTGTTACGATTTTCTACATTTTATTTGTATCAACTTTGAGAGATATCCAGCATTAACAAGTACAAAAATGGGGGGGATCTAGACTTTTAAATGTAGATGATGAAATGAGAGTGGCATTTTTATTTATATGATCAAATATGAACGAAGTTACCAAAAATCATATTCAGCTCAAATTTCTCATCAATGTATTCTTATAAATAATCTGTAATTAATTACTCAACAAATATTTTGTTGTTTTTGTTGTACATATTATTTTATTTATATATATAGCACTGAACAATATTATCATAAACTATTTTGCCTAGTGGATTTTAGATAAGTAAAATTCTTTCAAACTTATTTTATTGTTAGTGTGCCGCCAAATTCTGAGATTGTTAACAGTGTACCACAACAAAAAAATGTTGAGAATCACTGCTTTAAGTGCCTGAGATTTAATGAATATGTATTTAGTTTACACAGTAAAATTTTGCATTGAAAAAACAGGAATTGCGATTAATTCATTTAAGTATTCAACTCTCTAAAATACTATCTTCAATTTCATTTTGAAGGTGTACGAGTAGAAGACAGACATTGCTTTAGAGTGCTTGCATATGGCGCAATAAACACGTTAATTAGTTTTGTAAAACTATTATAGGAAATAGCATCTGAGATTGAATTGGAAATAAATTAAATTTACTAGACCCCGTTGTTAGCCCTGAAAATTTAAATGCGTGTCACTCATGTTGAAACACCCTGAGCAATGCTGAACTCATTTACCAGTTACCTAAACAGGATGTAATCACCCTCCGCGATTACACTGAAGCCCTTCATCTCTCGCCTTCTATAATAGGATCAGACGATCTCTACTTTGCCAAAGAAAAACAACTTCCGTCCACCCCTTGGTATCGTCTGCAGAGGATTAGGAACCAAATGAGCTACAGCCCCCAAACCCCTCCTCTCTGCTCGTGCCAGTGACATACACGATGGACGGACGGTCGGCGTATTTAATTGACCAGGGTCCAGTAGAAGGGAAGATTGCTGTTGAAGCTAATATTTGATTCCTTGAAGGTTGACAGTCTGGGGGTGTGTTTAAGGACACAGATGACCATCTGTTTGTTCGCCTGTCTCTTCGGGATATCGCTTGGTTTCTATTATTCAAGCAAAAGCTGTGGGAAGGAGGGTTTTCTCATATATAAGTTCTCGGGGTTATTTATATTAGATAGCGTTCCTCCCCTTCCCTCTACCTCTACTGAGGTTAGCTACGGCTACAGTTAATGAAATGAATGAAGAGGTTGATTCATATGAAAGTATGGGAAGATGGGTGTGTGGAAAATTCTGTGGTTTAGGGCGATGGACAGATGGCTTGGGTTTTCTGCTGTTTTTTCCTTTCTTTCTTTCTCTCTTCTTTTACCTCTTATTGATTGAAAAGGTGAATGGATAGATATATAGAATGTCCTCAATAAGTGAATCATCAGAAAGGGATGTGAATGAATTGACTGGACATACAAATCAAACATAAAACAATTTCTTAAAATGTAATGACTTAGTTGATAGAGCTATTCTAAAAACTACTTTAACAGATGAACTTAAGCTTAAAATTTGAAAATTTTGTTGTACACTTTTTCTTTTTATTCTCAGTGAAAATCGCTTAACATGAAACTGAAGGGACTGAAATATTTTTTCATGTTAAAAGATATTTCAAAAAGAAGACATACATATATACAGATTGTTTTTTTTTTTCAGGTATAGAAGTTTAAGTTGGCATTACTTTCCAAGATGGCGACCGATTTAACAGCTGTCAAGTGATTTATTCTCAGTTTGCTTTGGCAATTCATCATGAATAGACTCACGCCTGAACAACGCTTTCAAAATGTGCAATTTTATTTCGAAAATAATGGTCGATTTTCATAAGCGAATTTTGTTTAGCGATGAAGCGCACTTCTGGTTGAATGGCTAGGTCAACAAACAAAACTGCCTCATTTGGAGTGAAGCTAATCCACAAGTGTATGTCGAAACACCGTTACATCCAGAAAAACTGACTGTTTGATGCGCTTTATGGGCTGGTGGAATCCTTCTTTAAAAACGATGAAGGCCACAACGTTACAGTCAATGGTGATCGGTATAGAGCCATGATTACTAACTTTTTCATTCCTGAATTGAACAATCATGATGTCCAAGAGCTGTGGTTCCAACAAGACGGCGCAACATGTCACACAGCTCGTGCTACAATCGATTTATTGAAAGACACGTTTGGTGACCGCCTAATTTCACGTTTTCGACCTGTGAATTGGCCTCCAAGATCTTGTGATTTAACACCGCTAGACTATTTTTTGTGGGGCTATGTAAAGTCATTGGTCTATGCGGATAAGCCACAAACGCTTGACTATTTGGAAGACAACATTAGCCGTGTTATTGCCGATATACGGCCACAAATGTTCGAAAAAGTCATCGAAAATTGGACGTCCAGATTGGACTACATCCGAGCCAGCCGTGGCAGTCCTATGCCAGAAATCATATTTAAAATGTAATGCCACAAGATTATCTTTCGAATAAAAAAAATTCATGTCAATCGAATTATACATCGTTGTTTTATTGCAATTTAAAGTTCTATACCTCTCAAAAAAAACACCCTTCACATTCATCAAAATTAAGTTTATTAGAATACATTTTATTTGTATGGATTTGTATATATGCGCGTATTTAGCAAAAATAATCAAACAAAAACATTTACAAGAGCTGAATGAAATTTAATATATATTTGCATAATCTTTTTTAGCCTCTAATTGTCAACAAATTGTTCAATGTCATATCTTTTGTTGTTCATTTCGCCATTGGAATGTGCATTTAAGTAACTGCACATACTTTTCATGATTTTCTTCATTTCAGTTGTTGTGGGAACAGGAGGGGCATTATTCATTATTCATGTTGTCGAAATCTGCTACAGCAATATTTTTTTAGATTTTTACAAACTCTAAAAATGTTTTCGTTATAATTGGGGCTGTACTCACATTATCTTCATCTACTGGAACAAATTCTTTCGACGATACAGTTGAACAATGCAATACATATAAACCAGAAATTTTCTCAAACATTTCATTAAGTGTCGACTCCAGAAGGGAATCTTTTCGTGTTAAGAGAAAAAAATGCATATAAAAATACAAAGTAGTTTATCGGGACCGCTGTATATTATTTTGTGTTAACCGATATTTCATCTTAAGGTATTCGACTACCCTAAAATCCTTATTTTTTTAAAACATTGACAATTTTTTTTATGATTTTATTTTATAGGCCATCTTATTAGCTTTATAAAAACATCAAGTCTTTTATTTTCCATTCACTACAACAAAAACTACAAGTGTTTTAGTAAAAACAGATGTCATAACTTTATATAAGATGTCAAACATTAAAATACGTTTTAACCGAAATTAATTTTTTCGAAGAGTTCAAACGGGGACAGCGATTCCTCAAAAAGTTTTTAAAATAATTTGCTCTGAAATATTTTTGTATATGTTCTGTAAACACTAGAAATGTTTTAACCTTCATATTTAACAATCCCTATTATAAAATTTACAGTCCTTTACGTGAAGTCCTTTATGTCACTGTTTTTACAATCAATTTCATATAATAGCTAAGATAAAGTGCTCTAGTTTTTGTAAAAATTAAAATATCTCTTATTCTGAAGGTTATTTCAAAAAGAAATAGAAAAGTAATACATCAAAATCGAATAATTGAGAATTTGTTCATTATTTACTATTTGTACATAGCGGGCCCCGTTTAAGTTATTATTTGTCAATTTTTAATCATTTTTTCCCATATTAGTAGTAACAATTTATTTTTCTCTTCTTAATTTTAGCCTTTTTTTCTTAAAATGCATTAAATAAATCTAAAAACCACAAACAAATCTCCATATCTCCTTTGTTAAAAAAAAAAAAAAGTTGTCGCAAGTAGAATAAATATGAAAAGAACTTTATGTTTGTTAAAACTATTGATGTAGAAAGGATTAATACCCAAATTTTTACAAGTCTAAAATTTCCTTTTCTCGCTTTTTCTTAAACGTGCATTTGCCAGACTTGAATATACATTTTAATACTTTTTTTTAATTTGAATGTTTTTACTCGTTTCTCTCTCATAGCACTTTACCATTCACTCAAAAATTGCAGTTTCGATGAAGATTATGACATGTTCTTTGTGCTGAAATAAAAGCTAATATATAGGATATTTCTTTAACTGCAAAGGGTTTAGTAATATTCTGAAACATCGCACATGAATAAACTTAAAAAATATAATAAGTTTTTTTAAAAAAAAATATTTTTTCTTCGAATTTTATGATAATATTTTTAAATAGTTGTGAAGGATATATTTATTAATTATTGCAATTTTTTCAAACCGAACTCATTTAAAATGCAATTGTAGCTCATCAAAATTTTATGTAGTATTTTTTAAACTGGCGAACTAGATGCTAGATTAAAAATTTCAAAAGCTAATTATATAACTAATGTAATAAAACAGTATTTTTTTTCAAATTTGTGCTGCATTTTTTTTAAACACCACAAAACTTTTTCATTTAGAAACGTACCTTCAAAAAAATTAGAAACCTTATTGTAAGTTAATAGTACGCTATCTGAAATTCATCAAATATCCTACATTTATGATGAGCTTAATTCCTTTAGACCAGGAGTGACCAACTCCCGGGCCGGGGGACACATGTGGCACGTCTTGAATAATTTTTCGATCCACGAAATTCATTACAACTTTACAAAATACAATTCATTTGTTCAATATTCTGGTTTTTAGTAATTTTTTTTATCAAATAAGTTCTATAACTGTTTCTATTTTATCACGTTGCTTCTGTTACTGCGAATCTTTTTTTTTCGAAGATGAAATTTATCAAACATAAATCACGCTCAAACTTAACGGACGAAAACCTGCAAAATCAATTACAATGCGCAAATACACACATTGAGATTGAGTTGCAAAACTAAGTGAAAAAGTTGAGAAACAAATATCTCACTAATTAAATGTTAAACATTTATTGATCATTGCATTATTACTATTATTATAAAGGGTGTTTTTTTTCAGAGGTATAGAACTTTAAATTGCAATAAAACAACGATGTATTATTCGATTGACATGAATTTTTTTTATTCTAAGATAATCTTGTGGCATTACATTTTAAATATGATTTCTGGCATATGATTGCCTCGGCTGGCTCGGGTGTAGTCCAATCTGGACGTCCAATTTTTGATGACTTTTTCCAACATTTGTGGCCGTATATCGGTAATAACACGGCGAATGTTGTCTTCTAAATGGTCAAGCGTTTGTGGCTTATCCGCATAGACCAATGACTTTACATAGCCCCACAGAAAATAGTCTAGCGGTGTTAAATCACAAGATCTTGGAGGCCAATTCAGAGGTCCAAAACGTGAAATTAGGCGGTCACCAAACGTATCTTTCAATAAATCGATTGTGGCACGAGCTGTGTGACATGTTGCGCCGTCTTGTTGGAACCACAGCTCCTGGACATCATGATTGTTCAATTCAGGAATGAAAAAGTTAGTAATCATGGCTCTATACCGATCACCATTGACTGTAACGTTGTGGTCTTCATCGTTTTTGAAGAAGGATTCCACCAGCCCATAAAGCGCACCAAACAGTCAGTTTTTCTGGATGTAAAGGTGTTTCGACATACACTTGTGGATTAGCTTCACTCCAAATGTGGCAGTTTTGTTTGTTGACGTAGCCATTCAACCAGAAGTGCGCTTCATCGCTAAACAAAATTCGCTTATGAAAATCGGGAACAACGGCAATCTCGTTTTGGGCCCATTTGACGAATCTACGCCTTGCTTGATGATCGTTTTGATGATTTGCCAAACCACAAACTGAAAATAAATCACTTGGCAGCTGTTAAATCGGTCGCCATCTTGGAAAGTAATGCCAACTTAAACTTCTATACCTGGGAAAAAAACACTCTTTATTATCTATTTTTGTTAGGGACGTCTTAAGGCATGGGCCCGTGCCCAGGGCCTCTGCTGCAATGGGGGCCTCGTCTCGTTCCTAACTCAGCCTCAAGAAAATCATAATTCGAATGATTTCAAAAGTCAAATGTTGTTTCCGGTTGTATTCTCCGAAAAACTGGGAATATCGGACGATATGTCATCTGACCAGTGGCGCACACAAGGGGGGAGGTCCTGGGGGTCCGGCCCCCCCAAAGCCCTTGATTTTTTTCCCGATTGATTATAATTCTAAGTATATAGAACGTAAAATTTAATTAAGTATTTGTTATTAATGAGTAATTTTATTAATTAATGCTAATTATTTATTCAGTAATTAGTATTTTAATGTGTTTTGTTACCGAAAATCGACAAAATTCAAAAAAGCATGATACAAGAATGGTGAACAAGAATATGGTCTTGGATTTCTTAACCCGAAATTTACAGTGAAGCACTGATATTCTCCGTTACGCCACTGCTGTTAAAATAAATTATTAACTTCTTATTATTTCTGATTAAAATTTTTTTAAAGGTTTCTTAAGTATTAGATATCGATGAATCTTTTGCACAATATTTTTAAAAAATTTCACAAAAAAATTGCGGAAAATTGGGGGTGTGGCTTAAATTCGGGTAAATACATCCTTTAAGACAGTGGTCCGTGGGTCAAATGGTGCCGGGCCGCCTAAAGAACATTAAACTATTGCCATTTTATTTAAAGTGGTGCATTTCTCCCAGATTTGCGCAACTTTCCACGGAAATCACTTTACAATCCACGTTATATCACTTTTACTCATTTTTGGTGTAACTATATTTTATTCTGAAGGCATATTTAAATGTAACTAAATTAAAATTGTTAAATCAAAACAATCTAAAATATAAACAATCAACGTGTCCTACCCTCAGCGGGCCGCGGTAAAATTATCGAACGTTGACCGGTCCGCAGCGATAAGAAGGTTGCGGAGCACTGCTTTAAGTCACAACACAATTCTTGGATATTTTTTACTTCTGTATAGTTCCAAACATTCAACATCACGCG
This sequence comes from Trichonephila clavipes, assembly GCA_019973935.1. Taxonomy (NCBI): domain Eukaryota; kingdom Metazoa; phylum Arthropoda; class Arachnida; order Araneae; family Nephilidae; genus Trichonephila; species Trichonephila clavipes. The sequence goes on along the minus strand of BMAU01016058.1, from coordinate 70,175 downwards.
CACACCTTCAAGAACCACTTACAGTTGAAAGACGAATGCCATCTGTAGTCCGTCACAAACATAGCTTTCATGTGACGCTATTGGAAACAAAATTCATCCTTGCCCGTGATGTGGTATTAATTCTTGGTAAATGAAGTACCCACCCGACACATCATGTGACAATGACTAAAAAATAATTTATCGTTCCCTTGCATAGCATTGTACGACGCTGGAGAAACTGTGCAATCTTATTTCTCTTCACAGAGTTTGATTAATAATTCTGTATTCAAATCCGGAAGATTTGGAAAAATATAAAGCGACTTTTATTTACAGAAAATCTTTACTCAGCACTTAAGTACTGTCCTTGACCCTTTTTTAATAAAAAATAAGCAAAAACAGAACAATTTGTTTCCACGGACCAGCGGTCAATACATTACCCTCTTCCTGAATGGAAAAAAACAAACACATAAACCAGACAAACATTTAGCGTTTATACGCTCTAGGAATAATCTCTCCCAATCACAAGAAGAGGCAAAGCTAAACATCGAAAAAATATCTTTGTTTGAGCCCAACGATTTGCCTAACTTCCGCGTAACTTTTGGTCGTAACTTTTACGATAAATTATTCCTGCTTCGCGCAGTTTAATTTACGACATTGATATTACTGGAACGTCTGGCCATTGCGAAAAGAAAGATAGAAAGAACAAAAACAAACAAAAAAATTCATTTGGTATTAGAACCTACATTCTTTGCCATGCATCATCATATGTAAGCTAAACAAGCTTTTTGTAGCTAGAGAGAGAACTCAAAATCATTTTTATGACTTACGACAAACGTTTAAATACGCCAATGACCGAACTATAAATCCTTCGTCGTTTTTCCCAAATTCCACATGAATTGGTCGAAGAATGTATGTTGTTTTCTTCTTTTTTCTCGTTTTATTTTTAGAGTTCTTCCCTTTTTCTCTTGGAATGATTGCGGCAGCTATTAAATTAATTTAAGACCTAGTTTAACCTCTGGGCTCTTAAATCATGATCTTGTTTCTGTTGTTTCTCTTTGCTGGTCCTTTTTGCATAAATTGCTCCATTTTGCCATGAAGTATAGTCTCCAGGAAGTAAACTACAAATATCTTTCATTTTGGACATTGTCCATTTCTTTTGGATACAGAATGCTGGTTATCCTAAAAGTCCTTATTTTTTGTTTAGTCTCTTAATCCATTTTAATTCAATTAATACGATTTGGATTCCCTTGGGTAACTTTAAATGGCAACAAAGTATATCTACCACATTCGTTATGTACTGCTAGATACAATGTTAATTTGCCTTTTTGTTTATTATTTTGTTTAAGGGTACCAGGACATGCTCGAAAGAATAAAATGCCAACAATAAGACTTTTTGCTTATGAGACATAAATCTTTAAAAATTTCCAATAGAGCTTATATTTTTTTGTAATCTTAATAAATATATTTTAATCATTCTGTAGAAGTACAAAAATAATTTTTTAGTTTAAAAATTTTTTGTTTTGTTTAATTTAATGGACATAATTTTTTAAACAAAACATGATACATTCAATAATAATTAAAAACAAAAATATTTTTATTATAACTAGAATCTAACCAAGTATAAATATATAAATGGCTATATAGGTATAGCAGTGATCTTCAAACTTTATGATTCACGGAACACTTAGAATATTAGGTGTTTTCGTTGACCCCCACCCCCTTCTTTTAAAAGAATATATCTTAAAATAATATTTAAAGTAGATCAAGATACGCGTTATATGTACTTGATATAAAGGCAATTAAAAAAGTATTGTATTTGTTATTAAAATTTTAAGTCTAATTTTAATATAATTTACTCATTAACAATATTAATTTGTGGTCCAAGTTTCCTCTACCCATGCATTATAATTAGTGACTGGGATATGAGGTTGTATTTTTTACACTTACTGTCGAAACTTAGGTCTATTGAAATGATCAGCATGAGCATTTCATATTTTGCTTTTGTATCTATTCATGTTGAAAATATTTTTCACTTAAGGTATCCGAATACGTTCGGAACCGTGATTTTTAAAAAACGCATAAATGGATAATTTTCATGATATTTAGTGTCACTTAGATTAGAATACATATATAAAATTGTTTTAAGGACATTTCGACAAAAAAAATTATTAAAATACAATATTTTGGTCAAAAATTAACTTAGAATAACCTTTTTTTAAAATGTTCTCCTTTTGTAAAAAATGCTTCTATTATAAGACTTCTCCCGAAAGTCTGATTTTTTTTTGAAAAATTCACATTATTTTCGGAGTTACAACCAATTGAAATAATTATTGGGGTATTTTCTTAAAATTTCTCCCCTCTGTTGTCGTAAAACATGGATAAACCCACTTCTAAGTTATATATTTCAAAAATTCTAGTTGAGCCTCTGCTCAGAGGTCTGCGCTATATACAAATGAAATATTATTATAATAGAAGCATTTTTCACAAAAGAAGAATGTTTTGAAAATGGGTCATTTTATGTTAATTTTTTGTCAAAATATTGTACTTAAGTAATTTTTTTATTGTAATAATATTCTTAAAAGAATTTTATGCACTTTTTCTTATGTAAGTGACACTAAATATCCTAAATATTATCCATTTATACGCTCTGCAAAATCACGGTTCCGAACGAAGTCGGATACCTTGAGTAAATTGTTCTGAACGGCATTAACTGTGTGTGAAATCCTGTGTATTTTGGATGAATTTGCAACCTAAAATTTAGGAGCTGTTCTTAAATTTTGATTTTAGCGTCGAATCTGTTAATAAGTCGATAAGCTGTTTCCTTCCCCCATTACAGGTGTGTTTTTTAAATCCAAGAATGAAAAAAAGTACATTTTCATTAGAACACTTTTTAGTTTTACAAAACATTGTACTAACAAGTATAAAATTATTTCGTGGAACCCGAGGTAGTAAACAATAGGATATTCACAATATAGTTGGTAGTACACATAAGAAAAAACGTTTTAATTTTCTTTTATTATATTGTAATAATAGTTTAAAAAGTATTGCTAAATGTAAAGTTGTGTGTCATGTATAAATAAAATTTTTAGTTTCTCAATGACTGGAATGAGCTTTAGATGCTTGTAGCTGTACAAACTTCATAGAGAACGTGAACCCATTTTGCATACACAATTATAGTTTTCTTTCTGAATGTTTATTATGGAACCCCAGGGTTCCGTAGAACACAGTTTGAATACCATTGAAGTATAGTGACAATGCATTATAAATAATCATTTGCAACTCTTAACAACGAAGTAACTATCAACTATATCACTTTATTGATACAGCATAATTTCAGCTTCATTGTAAGAGTCGTTATAAATTAATTACAGTTTAAAATTGAACCGTTTATAGACGCATCACTTAAACAATCTATTGCACTATTAATTCAATGATACACAATACATGAAATATATTTAAGGAACATTACACTGTTATTTACCCCGTTAAGTGGTACAACGCCCAACCCTATTTGAAGCATGTTGACTGTTCTAAAAGTTTAATTTGTTATCAGTTTATTTATTCCTTACACACACACAAACACATAATCATTTTATTAAATTAATGATTCTATGCCCTTCAGTGAATTCAGAATGATTTTTTCCCCTTAAAATTCGTCACGAGTGTTTAAGAAAAGGAAATTAATTAAAGAAAAATAAAGGGAGGTAATTTAGAGGAGGAGAAACTGAATTTGAAAGGGAAAGAAAATATAATTAATTTCAAGAGGGTGGAGGTCAAGTGAATTGAATTAGCGTTTAAATGGTAGAGACATTGAACTTAGAGGGAATCTAATAGAACGATTTTGCTTTTAACTTGAATCGAAGAAGGAAATAAAACAGTTGAAAAATAATTTTTTTGCTTTGTTTTATTGGGGTATGCGAGTTTAACTTTGAAAAGGAATTGTTAAACCAGTTGTTGGGTTTATATATGTGAATTGAACAGAATATATTTTAAGCCTGTATTCTTATCTTGGAAAAGCAGAATTCGGAAATATATTTAGAGAGAAAAACACAGTTTTAAGAAAATTTCATATTTTACAAGATATATGCTTTAATATTAATGAATCATTATGGTTTTAAAATATTATATTTATAAATTAATTAATATTTTAGCTAAATATGTATACTTTCACAAAAAAGTTCTGAAAATAAAACACAAAACATGCTAAAACACTTAAGAATTTATTTTTAAAACCCTAATTATTGTGATTATTAATTTTTTTACCGAGTCTGATTTAACCCGAGAGCAGGTGCGTGGGGCACAATGTCACCCCAGGCTCACGAATTTTTTAATTCTGGAAAAATTGTTTGTTTGTTACAAAGGTCGGAATATCCTCCCTCTTTGTCACATATATTCCTCTTTTTTGGGAGTGGCAATCGTTTTTTTAAGATCTTAAGGTACTAGGGCTGACTGAGTTCCCCACGTGACTTTATTTGCTCCAAACAGGATATTAAACAACCCTGCAACAAATTTGAACAAATAGTGTGGCACTGGCACAACAGGCACACAAAATTTGTAATTCTGGAAAAACAATTTGTTTGTTACAAATGATCTTGTCAATATCCTCCTATATGACATTATGCATGATGACTAAAAGGTCTTTATCACATCGGATTATTCAGTTGTACGACTCAATATGATTTATGAATGTAAATTAACAGAATATAAAGACTCTCGGCTCGAAATCGAGTGAGTTCGGGTTTGAATCCCGAGTAAGGTATGGATGTATCTTTGGGAAAAGCAATCGGACTTTCGTCTGAAATGGATTCCCGTCTCGAAAGGAAAGCAGCGCACATCTTCTGTTCTTTGCTCGGAATGGAAATGGAGCGTCTACGATCTCTATTCGATGAAGTTGAAACTTCGGAAAAAGAAATTGAACAAGCAAAGGAAGCACCTGATGAAATAATGGATATTAATCATGATAACGAAAGTAAATTTAAGAAAACCGATGAACATGAAAAGTTTGAGTCAAAAGAAAGATTTTGCAAATGCTACCTAAAGAATACCGTAATAAAATATATGAAGCCACAAGTGTACCACAAGACAAACAGCACCCTGTCAAAAACACAAGCAAGAAAAAGTCCAATAAGCTATTTTTCGATCATCTAAAGACAATAAAACTATAATAACTCGAGCAAAATATGACAGTTTTGCATGAAAATATCATTCTTATAAAGTTAGCGAAAAGTGTCTTCGACTTGTATCCTTGATTAAAAGCCACGCAAGCTTTTGAAACATTTTAGTTCAGTTTGATTGGATTTTTTCACAAATTATCAAGGAAAAATTAAAAAGATTTTAAAAGTAGGTAAGTATATTTTCACTCAATTAAATTATTCACTATAATTACGATTTTTATCGTGTACTATATAAAAAAAATGTTTGGGGTGTGACTAAGTCACCTGGCGTGACCATTAACGTTAGTATTGGGTACGCGACTGCTCCCGGGTTAAAATAGGAATGAGTAATATATGAAAATATTCTATTCTTTAAAATATTGGGTTGATGCAAAAATAATTGCAGTTTTTAATTATCAACTTTAAGGTAGTATATTTCAGCTTAGTGGTCTCAGTAGCTCGATGGTTATGGTCAAATGCTCGTGCTCGCAATTCATGAGTTTGATCCCTTTTGTCACTGAAGACCCGCCATATAAAGAGATGGCTGCAAGTTGAATCTGTAATGGCTCAATGTCCTTCCGTTGGTTTGGTGGGGTAGTTTGCAGAGGGAAGTTCCAGCTTAGGTATCATTTCCGTCTCTTAGCCAAGGTTCAAAAAACTTCACCAGAAGCCCTCCTGTTGCTTTATATTGCGACGTTAACAAACACCCATTCGCTTGCCGACAAGAAACAAATCTGTTTATCCCGGCTACATAGAATTCTTAAGTATTAGAACCGAGGATTTCTTTCTCTTCAAATGCATTTTGAGCTGTTGCAGGATTGTTAAACACCTTCTTTGACTGGAGGTAGTCGAAGTGAAGAAAAACAGCATTAGACTTTCTTTGATATGCCAATTGGTAAGAGTCTGGTGAGCATGGTAGATGAGGTATAGTTTCGTACTTCCTTTTGCTCATTTTCTGCGCAGTCACTTGTGAAACATGTGTTCTACCATTGAATTCCATGCAGAATGAACGGTTCTTTTCGACCGACCATTGTTGAGTATAAATAATATAGTTTTTAGTGAATTTTTTTTTGGGGGTTTCTGAAAATACTTCTCTCAAGTGATGGTTCCCGCAGAATTCTGGAAGTTGTAGTGAATGATTCTATTTGTCAACCTCCAAATAGTAACCAAAACCTTCTTTTGATGCTGCTTCGATTGGGGCTTTACTTTTTTGGTCATTGCTTCTCAAACTTTCTATACTTGCGATCCAATTTTCAATCATAATTTTCATCACCCCGCTCTCCTCCATACAATAATAATGTATTGAATTTAATAATACGAGTAATATACTCCGACGTAAAGCTACAATACGACTTTAAATATAAACTGTATACATTATCAAGATAAGTATTAAATTTTGTATATAATTTTATGCCATGCCCATAGGGTTACTGGCATTTAATAAAACTTCTTAAATTAATTATGAAACACATTGTGGAATACTGATACATTTATCAGTGTATTACATCGGCGTAAATGCGTGTATTTTATTTTTTATTATGTCGGGATGTATTTCGTTTTGCTTCCTTTCAGGAAATTAACAATTTTTTTAAATAATCTTTTGTTTTCAACTTTTCGATATAGTCACCCCCCCCTTGTAGGATTATCACACCCCACAGTTTCAGAAACACTGGTTTTGATGCTTCTATTTTGTTCAGTCACTGCACGGAACACCGTTTGGTGATAATTTGATATACGAGTGCTATGCGCCAAGTTGTATGTCTTCGCCAAAGTGGGCGATGACATTACAATAAAGTTTACCTTGTTTATAAAATTTATGATCATGCAATAGAATGAATATTTTATCCCTAATTTGCCCTTTATTTGCACTTTGTCTTGCATCATATCTATACACGTTTGTAAAATAATATTTCCTCTTTTTAACGCGCTTTTATAAGTTTCACTTGTATGTAACAGAATCTTTGGGCTCGACTTTTACCCACTTTAAAAGGTCAGATTAATTCGAAATTTTCCACATTTGTCAAGGACCGATGACAATACAATAATTTCATAATTTTGTTCAATTTTCCTGAACAGGATAATCCAGATTTGGCGACTAAAAGATTAAGAGTAACCCTAAAAGCGAAAACGCGTTTTTTTTTTTTTTTTTGCGTCAGCAATTTCTTATAATCTAAGCAACTGTCCAGTCTTTCTGAAAATGGAAATAAATTTTAAAAAAACTAAAAAACATAATTTTATAGTGAATCGGGCTAAAGAGTAAAAACAAATTCTTAATATCAGAATAAAATGATTAACGAGAAAATTAATGTCATTGGAGTAAGAGCGTGGGGTGCTCAATATTAATTGTTGTAATTTCTTACTAGTTCTATTCCGAATTGCTGAGTTAATGTAAAAAATGTAATACAAAGCCCCCCACGCTTTTACCACAATGACATTAATTTTCTCGTTGATCATTTTATTCTGATATTAAGAATTATTTTTTTACTTTATGGTTCGATTCACTATAAAAGCGTGTTTTTTAGTGTTTTTAATCTATGGTTTATTATTTAACGGTTTTTTATTATCTTCGAGCCAAACGTTTACTTTCAGTCCCAATATGTCCTTTTACGAGAAACGATAGCAAACTGTAGCATTTTATACTAAGGTTATCCGATTTTTCACCTTATTTCTTCAGCATACAACAGTTCAGCTTAAAACAATAAATAAATTCTTTCCGCGATAACAAGTTGACTTAAAAATCCAATATCCATATCCCTGTTTTTCAAAACAACCGAAAATGTTATCATATCTTACACCCCATTCTGTTTTCAGTTCTTTCCCTCAATCTTATTTGCTTTATCTTTTCTTTTTTATTACACATTTTCGAGAGGTAGGTCCAAATATTTGTGCCCAAGTACTAACTGGATTCTTTTGATAAAGCAAATTTCTCATTTTCTGACTTGCAAATTCGACGAATCATACAACCTTATCTGGTCACTTTTGTACTGGACCATTTACGACCAAGTATGACTATCCACTCCATTGTCTTGGGCACACGATGACGAGCCACCAGCGCTCTACAGAAAATCGTCAATTGGCAACCTCACAGCTCAACTCAACTTGTCTCTTTTACTCGCAAAGGGTTTTACGGCTTGCCAGTAAACTCCAATAAAATCTTTACGAACTGAGCCTTGCAGAGAACCTGTACTGTAAAGAAAAAGTATTAAAACTGATAGATTTATCTGAAAATGTTTCCTTTCAGGATTTTCCTACTGAGGGTTTTACGATTTTTCCTTTGAGAGAGAAACTTTAGTTGTTTGTTTTCTTTTTCTTTTTTTTATCTACCCACTCGCATCGTCATTTATTTATTTCGGAAGTTTTCTGGTACAGTTATGGTGTGCACTGGGACCTACAAAACAGAGAATCTAGAGAATTTTATTGAATTCGTGAGTGAATACTCGTCTGCCTGTGATTTTCTCTCCCCCTTTTAAGTCCCGGATGATGACTTACTGCTTTTTCTTACACCCCCTTTTTCCAAACGATTTTTTTTAAGTAAGGGGGAGTATTGAAAACGATTGTATGTAATACTCCCATTCCCCTGTGAAAGTCATGTTTGTATGCATTAAGCCCGGTAAACGTCGTGTGTTGAGGGGAATTCAAAGCAGAAATGTTGCAATGGAATATTGGAACAGTGATTTAAGGAACCGTGTTTTGAAGGAAGTAGTATTTTCGTACTACCAGATATAAACATTGAGATACTTTGTTATGTTTCTTTATTTCCACTTCCTCGACTCTCCAGAAGATAAATACGTTTATTGAAATGTTTTAACCCCTTAAGCGGTCAATTTTTTACCCAAAATGTACCCAAAAAAAAGGTAAATTTTTTTATTGCATATAACTAAGCATAACATAATATAATACTTAGATCAGAATGGGAAAATGGAATAATTATATTTTAATTTCCAATTTTAAAGTTTTCGCACAGTTTTTTATTTTATAATTGTAGAACTCAAACCCCCTACATGTTAGCTTTTTATAAGTACACGCTGAATGCTGTGAAGAATGTTTCATATACCTTAAAATAAATTCTCTCAAAATTCCCGTTCATACCTTTTTTTCAAACTGTTGAGGATTTTGTGTTTGTGCGCATGTATAGCTCAATCATTAGTCTTAACCCTCTAGCCCAGTGGTACTCAACCCGCGGCCCAACGGGCCATTTTAAGCGGCCCGGTCATGGCTCATTGCTGTGATAAATTCATTTATTTGTGAAAATTTGGTGGGAAATTCTTTCTTAAAAAATCAAATATATCAATTTTGCTTTTTGCTGTCGATGTCGTATGGGTGAGAATTGTTTCTATTTTTTTATGATTAGTGATAATCAGTGGCGCACACAAAGGGGGTCCTGGGGTCCGGACCCCCACAAAGCCCTTGATTTTTTCCCGATTGATTGTAATTCTAAGTATATAGTACGTAAAATTTAATTAAGTATTTGCTATTAATGATTAATTTTATTAATTAATGCTAATTATTTATTCAATAATTAGTTTTTTACTGTGTTTTGTTCCCGAAAATCAACAAAATCAAAAAGAGCATGATACAAGAATTGTGAACTTTCGACCCTGGACCCCCCCCCTTGAAAAATTCCTGTGTGCGCCACTGGTGATAATAGATAACAGTGGAGTTGTGTGCAACCATTTTATCAGAGGAACTAATTTTTAAATATCTTTCATACCTTGCAAGCGAAAAATATTCGAAAAAAAACAGATTGTTTCAAGACTATTGGGAAGCTGACTATTTTGTTGTGAAAAACAAGCATGGCTCAGTAATTGTGTGATATGTCACGAAAGTGTTGCATTTAAAAAATACCAATAAACAGGAATCCCACACATTCAATGACATTGAGTAGAGTTCAACTGAAGATGTAAAGACAGCCCACTCCAAAAATCACACCACAACGTTATCTGCAGGCATCAGAGAAAATCATCCCTGTCTGAGAGACGGATGCTCCGGTCAGAGGGTTAAGGGTGTCTTCCCCAACTGTACGAGAGCCCGAACAAAACACAAACCTCATTTTCAGACTTAAAAATTCGGGTTCTATTCTTTAATATTACATGGAGACAGCCTTAAATTACCTTGTAAAATGTGTTAGAAAAGAAAAGCAACTTCTTATAGAAGTGATATTCAACCTGCCGCCTTTTCTGAGTAGCTCAGTCATGGTCTATTGCACTACGAAATTTAATTATTTAAGAACAATGTACTAAAAAATTCTAACTTCTATGTACTAATCCTATTAGTAAAACAATCAAAACAATCAATTTTGCTATCAATTTTTTGAATTTTGGAACATAAAGAAGAGGAAGAGGCTTTGTCGTGGACGAAAGTAAATCGAATGTACCCCATAACTCAGTAAAAAATGCAATAAAGTAAACATTTATTTGAGTGTGTTTGATGTTAATATAGTATTAAAATAAAAGCTGTAAATAAGAGTTTTAATATTTTAATCAATTTTGCTCTGTCGAATGCTGCTTTAGTCGTATAAAATTTTCACCCATTATCCTCATGTTACTGTCCGCATGAAATACCTGTTTTTTTTTTTATCCCAGAAGGTGTTGCTTAGCTACACTATCTCCATAAAATTTAAAATCCCCAAAAGATCTAAAAATAAAATAGGATTCCCTAAAACCTCGCCAATAGTAAAATTCAAGCAAATAAGAATATGACTGTGGGACGCCTGATCAGTCTTGCACCTGTGACACCCTGGAAAGACTTTCCGACCCAGTCGAAAAGAGATTTGATGTGGCCACTAAAACAGTATGATAGAGCCGTCTGTTGATCTATAGCATGGATGGCGAAACAATGGCACGCGTGCCATCAGTGGCACGCGACACAATATTTAGGGCACGTCACCGATCAAAACGGTTTGCACTTTAGTTCAAAATAACGAAGTTTACATTGAAATATTACGATAAACGCGAGTGATTTGTAGCGGTGTGGCGGAAAGCACACTCGTTTGTTATTGCCTTGCCTTAGTTACGCCGGTAGGGGGAGCCTGTAACCTCTACAGGGCGCGTTCTCAGGTAGTGGATCGGGGAATGCATCTATTGGTTTTCCAATAGGTGGTAGAAGGGAAATAAAATACCTTCCGCGGACCAACAGGCGTGAGGTCTAGTCAGTCTTCCGCACAAGTGGTTCCTCGCCTAAAGGGAAGCTGCATAATACCCTTCGCCATGGACCAACCGCATTTATCTTGGAAACGAAGTTGCTGATGAGCTGGCTGGTAGGGGATGTGATCTCCCTAACCCCAGTTCCAATGTTTTGACTCATTCGGAAATTGCTTCCTTCCAAAGAAATAAAATGAATTTGACTTGGCGAAACCCTCCTGCTCACTACTGGTACGCAGCTAAGAATCCTGGCCTATCTATACAGTGCATGAGTTCCAGGGCTCATCAGACGGCCTTGGCGTGCTTTAGAAGTGGTCACCTGCGTAGTGTGACTTTTATGCAGGGGGTAAAGTCTTTCTTCTTTACTTGTCCCTGCTCTTTCCTTGCTTCTCCTGCTCATCTTTTGAGTGCTGGGGCATTTCCCTGCGACAGTTGTGTGAAGAGCAAGACCTGGTGTGTGGCACTATTACGCGGAAAGGTCAAATGGACTGGATGTAGGCTTTTCTGCTCCAAGAGGACTGGAAACAGCAATAACGCCGGTAGACTGCAATTGCTAATGATGCGAAGTTTGTCTACGCATAGCATAATCAATTTCATTGACATTACTATATTTTAATGTTTATTTGTATTGTATTCACGATTTCTAACCATTATTTAACATGGCTAGTTCAGTAAAAAGACAATTGGTACAAAATAGTTAATGCAATAGAGCATTTCAAACTTGGTGGGTCGAGAAATATGGCATGATTAGTAAGGACGACAAAGCGATGTGTGTTTCATGTTTTGAAACAGTTTCATGTAGAATATCGTCTGTAAAACGGATTACGGACACGTTTAACTGTTCGAAGAATCTGGCTATATGCTATGAGGTTTACTATGTTTTGAAACAGTTTCATGTAGAATATCATCTGTAAAACGGATTACGGACACATTTAACTGTTCGAAGAATCTGGCTTATGCTATTTTAACCATATATTCTTTTGCCTCTGCCTGCGAGTCATTATTTTCACAGATGAATAACATTAACGACTCACTTAGAAACCGTTTGGCAGATGATTCCAATTCAGCGTGCAATCTACTAAAAGTAACATCTAAAAACCCTAATATGTTATTTATCATCGAATCTGCAACAACAGAGGTCACACTAATGTTACTTCAAAATTTTAATTGCAGGTATAATTAAAACATTTATACTACTAAACAGTGCAAAAAGAAATATTTTCGTAGTAAATAGAGTTGTGAGTTGCTAGTATTTAATTTTATTATTTTTCCGATAATCACAAGTCAAAATTATTTGATGGCACATCTACACTTCATTAAACATTTCTTTATAAAAAATGGCATTTGGATCTACAAAGTTTCGCCACCTCTGATCTGTAGGAATGTTAAGTTGGTGACACCAACGAAGTTTTCCCCCAAAATACCAAGGGTGAGTAGGGGGTTTTCCTTAATGTAAATTTAATTCTGTCCTTTTATTGGAGGAGAGTTCGACAAAAGTTAAACTAGTGTTACCCCGCAAGGTGTTTGCAGTGACAGACTTGGCCCAACTATCGGTTATATCGTTACCATGAAGTCAAAATTATTTGATGGCACGTCTACACTTCATTAAACATTTCTTTATAAAAAATGGCATTTGGATCTACAAAGGTTCGCCACCTCTGATCTGTAGGAATGTTAAGTTGGTGACACCAACGAGGTTTTCCCCCAAAATACCAAGGGTGAGCAGGGGGTTTTCCTTCATGTAAATTTAATTCTGTCCTTTTATTGGAGGAGAGTTCGACAAAAGTTAAACAAGTGTTACCCCGCAAGGTGTTTGCAGTGACAGACTTGGCCAAACTGTCGCACATGGTGAAATACCTGTCATATGAATGTGCCCTCCCCGGCGGGAAAAAGTTTAAGTATCCCTGTCTTAGAGCTTTTCATTTACTAATAATGTAAAAAAAAAAAGAAAAGAGCTAGGCGTATTTTTAAAATGTTGCCCTAAGAACAAAGGAGAGCTTAAATTGAAATTCGGAGTTTCTAAAATGCTGTCATATATGCATTTATTTCTAAGAGAACAAAACAGATGCCAAATCTAGAAAATTAAATTCAACCTGTCCAATAACTCAGTAAGCATACGTAAACAAAACACTGGCAGACAAAATTCTTCAAATCTTCAAGAGCCTAAATCAATCTCTGCGATGTTTGTTGTTAGTCTTTCATACCAAATAGACAATAAAATCTTATCAGAAGTATTTGCCAACTCGAAAACAAAACAAGAGAGGGAAAAACATAAAAACTTTACACTCAAAAGTTTTGCTTCAAGAAAACTATATTTACAACACGAATAACAACAACATCGTGTTGTGAAGATAGAAATTTTACGACTCATTATATTCTTACGAATTATCATTCATCGAAAATGAAACAAACAATATTAGTCACTCTTATCATGTATTATATCCCAAAATGTGTTAAAACAACCCTCAATTTAATTCAGCTTAAAGCTTGTTTAACTTAGGAACTACCAGTGTTATTGCCTATTGTATCCAAATCTGTCGTGGCTATTGTTTAAAGTCAAACAGCTTAAATAACACCAAGGTTATGAACATATAAGGCATTGTTATGAAAGGATATATTGCCATTTTTAAAACTAAATTGGCAGCAGTAAAAGGAATAGCAGCCGACACGGCAAAGGCGTAAATTGAAATACAATTGTTAGGTAAGATTATTAGCTTGAATCGTAAAATTTTAAGTTGGTTTTGGAAGGATATTTTGATGTTTTCGTCAAAAGGGGTAATCACCTATGCTCTCTTTTCTCTTTTATTGATGCAGAAAAAGAAAGGAAATTTATTTTCGTATTCACGTTTTTGTACGGAATGTAATTTGAAGAACCAGCTGTGTATCATGGAATTACAGCTGTAGTGTGTTTTAAGGTATCCGACTACGTTTGGAACCGTGATTTGCAAAAGCGCATAAATGGATAATTTTCATGATATTTAGTGTCACTTAGATTAGAACAAATGTATAAAATTGTTTTAAGGACATTTTGACAAAAAATATTTATTTAAATACAATATTTTGGCAAAATATTAACTTAGAATAATCTTTTTTCCAAATGTTCTCCTTTTATGAAAAATGCTTCTATTATTATAATATTTTGCCTGTATATAGCTCAGACCTCTCTATAGAGGCTCAACTAGAATTTTTGAAATATATAACTTAGAAGGGGGTTTATATTCATATTTTACGACAACAGAGGGGAGCAATTTTAAGAAAAAAAACACCAATAATTATTTCAATTGGTGGTAACTCTGAAAACAGTGTGAATTTTTCAAAAATTCTAGTTGAGCCTCTGGAGAGAACTCTTAGCTATATACAGGCAAACTTTTATTATAATAGAACAATTTTTCACAAAAGGAGAACATTGGAAAAAAGATTATTTTAAGTTAATTTTTTGCCAAAATATTATATTTAAATAAATTTTTTTGTCAAAATGTTCTTAAAACAATTTTATGCATGTGTTCTAATCTGAGTGGCACTAAATATCATGAAAATTATCCATTTATGCGCTTTTTTAAAATCACGGTTCTGAACATAGTCTGATACCTCAAAGTTTTTATATTTTAGGAGTCTATAACTGGAAGTTTTGTATTATTTCAATCTTCAGTTCAATGCTCTAAAACAGTGGTCTTCAAACTATTTCAACTCACGGAACCCCTAGAACATGAAGGGGCTTACGTGGAACTCCTAGAACTAGAAATTGTTGTTATGGAACCCCATTTCATATACACATACTTTGAAGAATATACCTCGAAATAATATCAACACGTTGGGGACACTTTATGTAATGGCAATTAAAAAAAAGTATTTTACTTATTATTAAAAAATCATAGTTTAATTTTTTAGTATAATTTACTCATTAATAATATTAATCTGTGATCCAAGTGCCACCTATACATGCATTATATTTAGTAACTAGGAAATATGCTTGCATTTTTTAATACAAACTGTCGGTCTCAGTCTATTGAGATTAAATGCAATCATATTAACATTCTGAGTTTAATTCGTTTTTATACTTTGTTTTTGTAGCCCCTTACGTTGAGAAATATATTTCCCTTGAACACAACGTTTTGAATGGCATTTAAATATTTATAGATGTGTGAGAAATACCGTGTATTTCGCATGAATTTGCAACCTAAAATTTAGAAACTGTTCTTGTTAAATTAAGATTTTAGCATTGAATGTGTTGATAAGTTGTTTCCTCTCCTTTGTTATACAGTGGACCACAAAAGTGTTCGTACACCTGTAATTTCCAACAAATTTTAAAGTTTTCGACTAATAAAATTTGATTTATCGGAATTGTAATTTTTTTATGATATCTGCAACTTATTCCTAATTTAATGACATCATTAATTTTTTAAAAATAGTGTATAACTATTATTTTTAAAAATTAAAATAATCAAAAAGCTACTAAAAAATTACGCCACAAAAGTCTTCGTACACTTAACAAAAATCTCAACATTGCTTTAAATATTGTATTTCTTTCTTAATTTAGTACTTAGTAGGATATCTTATAGTGTCCACAACAACTTTTAAAATGTCTTGGTATAGATTTAATCAGTATTTTGTAAATTCTGCATCGATTTTCTTCTTGCTTCTGTGATTATTTCTTTTACTTCCCATTATGTGTTTATGTGTCATGTTTCCTTTTTTTCAAAATCAAATTCTCCATCCAAATTTATTCTACTGGGTTAAATAAAGTGATTGAGAGGTGTTTTCAGATTTGAGGAACAGTTATAGAGGCCCCAGCGGCGTACATTGAGAGCAGTGTGCTGGGCGTCATTATCCTGTGAAAAAATGAAGTCGTCGCCACAATATTCAAATTTTGGGCGGATAATTTAAAATTTCTCTCTGAAATATCTAAATAGAGCTCATGCTTCTCAATACCATAAAAAAATACCAAATACATAATCCTGAAGCCGATTTACACCCCCACAAGAACACCTCCAACCCCATGCTTCAGCATGGAAATGTAGGAGTTCTTGTTCTACATGAATTCATGAGATGAAATTCCTCATTTTATCATTTAAAAACTATTATGCGCTCATCGGAACAACAAAAAAAGGGTTATTTTTCTGCCATCCCAGTCAATTTGCTGTCACTTTTGAATTTTCTGAATCTTAATCCCAAGAATCTAGTAGGAACAATGTGTGAGGCACACTCCCGTGGGTGTCCCTGTTCTCCATTATCATCTACACGACCTGTTTCTGTAGGGAATAACGAAGAATCACGCAAAACGTTCATCTTAATATCTGTTTATTAAGATCTTAACTTAATAACAATACACACAACAATAATAACAATCAAAGCAAGCAGATCTAGAATGAGAAGACCCAACTCGTGTTACCAAATAATCGCGTAATTGACCACTATATCTAAGTTTACAGCATAATTCTAATCTCACTAATGCACGCTCTTTCCTTATAGTTTAATCAAAAGTGCTTACCGATATATCCTAAGTAAACATCTACCTTGTTTTTGCTAACTGACGTGGCTTTAATATGTCATGGATATACCTTTAACTTGATTATACAGGTACCGGTAGGTTAAATCTTCGCTTGGTATTTTCTCTAACCTTTACTCATTCACTTCAAAGCATAGACATAGACCTCGCATAACCACGTCGCGATTGCTAAACTTCTACTATATATAAGATTCCTAATTTCCATACACACATTCTTCTTCGCGAGTTGGTTGGAAATAATTGCCATTTCTGCCCCAAAGAAACCCAAGAGGAATGTTAAAAGAAAACGCGATGAAAGCCCCGACACAAATGAACCATGGATGTGCAAGTGTTCCTGCGAGGGGGTGTAAATCGGCTTCAGAATTAGATAATTTGTTATTTTTTTATGGTATTTTGAAGCATGAGCTCTATTTAGATATTTCAAAGAGAAAATTTAAATTATCCGCCCAAAATTTGGATATTGGAGACGACTTCATTTTTTCACAGGATAATGATGCCAAGCGCACTGCTCTCGATGTACCCCATTGGTGTTTCTATAATGGTCCCCGAAATCTAAAAACAGCTCCTCAATCACTTCTTTATTTATCCCAGTAGAACATATTTGGAAAGAATTTGATTTTAAAAGAAAGAAAACGTGACATAATGTGAAATAAAAACAATAATCACAGAAGAATGGAGGAAAATCGATGCAGAAATTACAAAAAAAAAATGATTAAATCTATACCAAGATGTTTAAAAACTTGATGTGGACACTATAAGATATCCTACTAAATTCCAAATTAAGAAATAAATACAATATTTAAATCTATGTTGAGATTTTCGTTAAGTGTACTATGACTTTTGTGGTGTAATTTTTTAATAGCTTTTTGGTTAATAATTTTTAAAAACAATAGTTATACTATTTTTAAAAAATTGATTATATAATTCTATTAAGAACAAGTTGCAGATATCACAACATATTTATAATTCCGATATATTAATTTTTACTAGTGGAAAACATTAAATTTTATTGGAAACTGCAAGTGTACGAACACTTTTGTGGTCCAATGTAGGTATTTTTTCCACAAATGCAAAACGGTCCATTTTCCGTTACAAAACTATTTAGTTTTGCTAGACGTTGTGCTAACTAACGACTATAAACTTATATCATTAAGCCCGAGATAGTAAACAACAGAATATTCATTATTTAGTAGGAAGTATATATACATATAATTAAAGCGTTTTAATATTCTTTTATTACATTTTATTAAAAGTTTAAAAAAATTCTTGCATAATAAAGTTATAAATAAACAAAATATTTTCAGCTTTAATATATAGGATGAGCTTTAGATACTTGTAACTATACAAACTCCATAGAGAACACAAATCTCATTTTGCATACATATTTATTTCTTCTCGATCTTTTTATCGTGACTCGTGGAATCCCTGGGTATGCCTTGTGGAGCCCCAGGGTTCCGTGGAACGCAATTTGAAGACCACTGCTCGAAAGTATAGTTTGTTCTCAGGCCAGATGATACATTGTAATAATGATAACAATAATGGGGAAAATTATGACGATCACATAATAAACATAATCCGTGTTCTTCATTGAACTTAAAACTGTCGTTAGACTTGTATTTTTTATTCTACTTGTAAAGTTTTGATAAAATTTCATATTTGGTTATTTATTAAAGTCGTTCTAATATCAAGATTTGACAAAAAGATTTACAAATTTAAGCAAACTACTTTTACTATACGTGTACTTTTAAATCCAGAGCATTTTATTTACCTGTGTTCATTACCATTGATGACAAATACATATTTTTAAAAGAATCTGCAAAAACCCAATGACAATGCGCATTAACCGATTGGTTGGAAAATTTTGATTACATTTATCATGTGACTATGCCATCACATAAAATAAACTGATTGACTGGAAACACGTGTTTGTAGTTATCGCGGGACTATGATGTCACATTACTTTTAGTCCATTGAGGAAAAATGACTCTAATCTGTATTATAAATTTGTATTTTGTAGAAAATAACAGATTGGCGTATATAGACTCCTTTTGGGGAGGGGTTTATCTTTTTAACCGTGCGTAAATGAAAGCACCGACAAATGATCGTTATTCTAAGAACTAAAAATCTCTTGGTGTATGGGAAATGTTTGAATCCACAAATCCCACCCTTGTGTACACCACTAAGTGCAATTCTTTCATCGAACATCTAAGGTCAAGACTGGCCCGAGAGCGTTGCTAATGTTTTGAGTGGACAAGACTCCCCTTTTCCAAACGTCATACTGATTTATTTTGCGAGGTCAATATGTCTGTCAGGTCGTAAGTTCAAGCCGTGATGCCATTTAAGATCCTTCACGTAGAGGGTCTGATACATTTTAATCTGTTAAAGTTCAAAATCTTCACGTTGTCATGGTATGAAGATTTGGAGAGTTACCTTGGATGTTGTCATTGTCATTTTAATGACGATCCATACCAATAGAGCTCTCGTGTGCGATTCTGAAATGCGACGTAAACGAAAAATCAAATCTAGCCACGCCATTCAATTCAATATGTGGTTCAAAGTTAAGAGGTCCATGTCGCCAAAGGCCCTCTTGTAGCTGAACAGTGCGACGTTAATGTTCACTCACTTCAATATAAGTTCACATATATATATATATATATATATATATTAATATAAGAAACGGAATGAGAAGCGTACGTCACATTGCAAAGCAGATAAAAGCGACTCAGAACTGACTAAAAGCAGTTAAAACCAGTGGCGTAGTGGAGAACATTAGAGTCCCTTTGCAAAGTCAGGTTTTGGACCCCCAGACGTATTTTACAAGGCCTACGTACTTGATGTTAATCAGACTTTCCCTCCCCCTCTCTGATGTGGGGTTTCCTGGGCGTACATTACGCCACTGGATAGAACCGATTAAACAACTTTCGAATGCCGTATTTCATACTTTAACGATCAAGTATTCTTTATTCTGTAGAATAACTAGTGAATCGTAGAATTCAATAATTTTATATATTTTAACTGACTTGGTTAGTTATTTCATGAAATACCTAGTTATTCTATGAAATAACGGATTTCACGCACGCACGCATGCACACACGCGAGTACTTCGTCTTTGTGGTTTCCATTCCTTACAAGACTAAAATGCAGTCTTAAATATTTTCAGCTCTCAAAGCTTAAATTTTATGGTAAGATTCAGGAATTGGAATGTAATATGCTATTGTACAATATTAATGCTGGTGTCATCCTTATAATATAGAAAATTTAAGGAGATTAATAGGAAACAACAAAAACGGAAATAATCTAGTTTATTTTAAAATTAAAACAAAGCACACTTTTTTTATGGGGACTTTAATTTAAAAATAAGTATCAGTGGGGCTTGATAATTTTACCACAGAGAATTGTACTGTACTGTAAAAAAGATGAGACACACATTTGAAAAAGCGTTCAGGAAAACTCAAACATAAGCTGCGTAGATAATTGAAAACATAAATAAATAATTCACAAACAATATGCTTACAAATAAAATGAAGCAAGAGCAAATCATTATAACTATGTATACAAAAACAAACTTCCTCGGCCTTATTTATTATTAATATACTGTTTCCAAACGTGACTTTAACTTTAATGATGATTTATGTCCAAAGAAGTTTTTTATGAGTCAAATATAAACAACCCAAGTTTATTTTTCTATTAGTAAGCTCAAGTTAGCCTTAAAAACTATCCCTTAACCAATATAAAATCCCGGGACGAGGACTCCCTGTAGATTTGTAGATTGATTACCTCTGCGTCCTCATTAAACTATAATACTCTTCCCTTATTTAATAACAAACTCCTTAATCCTCTCCAAAAAATAAGATATCCGATCAAATTTCAAGACTTCCAAAAGGTAACATTCCCCTAATAGGGGACAAAGTGAAACTATAAATTTATTTCTGACAATAAAAAGACATAGTTTCCACCCTGGACAGATATGAGCACAGAGATCCTAGGTTTCAATTGTCTCAGCAGTTGGTTTCTTCTCCTTTTTTTTTAGGGCTCTGTGTGTTTTCTTTCTTCCACTGTACGAGGACCGAGTAAAAAAATAATAATAATAAGGCTTCGGGGCACGACCGCAGCCCCATGGGGCGTTTTGTGCCAGGGCGTGAGTCGGAAGAAGATGGGGATTTTGTTTCGAAAACGTGATTTCGAATTTGATGAGGCTGTGTTTATCTTCTTTTTTTATTATTTTTTTGCCCTTCTTTCTGAAGTTTCTTCCGTTGGTAACGATTTCATTGATCTGTTTTTGTAGATGTGGATTCCAATATTCTGTTTCCACTCCACCCTTTGAAAACACACTTCTGCGTTTCTTGTTTCAGTTTGTAACTACTTGCAATACTATTTCGATTTATAGTTAGAGGCTATGCTTCTTTAATAACCGGAAAACGTATAAAATCACTATATATAAATGAACGTATGCATAATTTTTTTTCACATTTTCTTGAACTATTAAAGCCATACTAATTTCTTTCATTCATATTTATTGTACATGCAGACGAGACTCCACCCACTCACTTCGCTGGGTATATTATGATGTTGCATTATTGTTTATATTGTTATATGTCTGTGCTTCTCAATCTTTCAATATTTGCAACCCAATTTATTTTAATATACTTTGACGCTAAAGCTACAATAAGATTTTAATTATAAACCGTACAAATTATCGAGATAAGTATTAAATTTTGTATGTAATTTTATGACGCGCTCATACTGGAAATTATTAGACTTGTTTTTAACTTAGTATTGTTAAATTAATTATGAAATACATTGTGCTGTACTGATACATTCACAAGTTTATTGTATCAGAGTAAAAGTGTATTTCTCATTTTTTTATTATGTCAGGATGTATTTTGTTTTGCTCCCTTTCAGTGAATTAATACTTTTTTTAAAATATTCTTTCGTTTTCGTCTTTTCGATATGCTCGTGTCCCCTCGTAAGGTTATCACCCCCCCCCAGGAGGGCTCACCCCCACAGTTTGAGAAACATTGACGCAGGTTTATTATAAATGAGATCTTTAAATATTTTAAATAATTCTTGCAGAGTCAAAAAATTCTAAATTTAAATTGAGAGTGAAGCAACCATATTGTTGGAAAAGTTATGAATTTGTAATGTTACAACTGTTTTATATTTTAATCAATATAATCCATTATTTGAAATCTGAGTGATTTCAGATAAGTATATAAAAGGGAAAAATACGATGCTTTATTTATACGCAATGATTATATAATAACACTTCGAAAATACCACTAGAGTAGGGCTTTTAAAACTCCCACTATTGATGACCCCATTTTCAATTATAATTTTCATCGTCCCCCCTCCATACAACAAAAATGTACTGAATTCAATAATAATACACTTTGATACACTTTGATACAATACGATTTTAATTGTAAACCGTACCAATTTAATACAAGATAAGTATTTAATTTTGTATATAATTATATATGACAAGCCCATGGAGTAAGTCATTTTAAACGTCTTCTTAACTTAATATTGTTAAATTATGTGTCAAATACATTGTGCAGTACTGATACATTTATAAGTTTATTATATTAGTGTAAATGTGTATTTCATTTTTTTATGTTAGAATTAATTTTATTTTCTTCCTTTGAGTAAACTAATAATTTTTTTAAAATAATCTTTTGTTTTCGACTTTTTGATATGTTCATGTACCCCACAGTTTCAGAAACACTACACTCGAAATTTATTTCAGAAAATAAAAGCCGAAATGCAAAAACTTCAGTTAAAATACTTCTTCATTTGTCGTACATAAAGTCGGACCACAATTTAACAAATCCAACGGGATTGAACATTTTGTTCGTTAAATAGGGGTTATTCGTAATATCGGGGTCCCAAAAAATACCATTTTTTTGCACTTACTTTTTGGAAATTCTGTAAAATAAGCAACTACGCAAAAAATATCCATCGTTAAAAACACAAACTTTTTATTCAGCAGCTAAAAATACTATTAGCAAATTGCTACGCATCAATTGGAAATTCTAAACTTTAAAATATTGACTAATAGATGTTATAGATAATCTTTCTGATTCCGGACTCGAAAGAGTTCTTTTTCGAGTTAACGCAGAGAAGAAAACATTGCGTCCTTTACTTTCTGCTGCATGAAGTTTGTTTTTACAGTTTCCAAGCAATGCAAAAATCAGTGGCGTAACGTAGAACATTTGGACCCGCCCTGCAATGTCAGGCTTTGGGCCCCCGAGTTAGATTTTACAAAAGGTAGGTACTTGGTGGTAGTGAGGCTTCGGGCCCCCTAGAACCCTGCCCCACCCCGTGATGCGGGGGTTTCGGGGGGTGCACGTTACGCCACTGCAAATAATTAGGAAGTTAACAGTTTTTATTGCAGTTTCATTGTCAATTTCTACATAAAAGCGTTACCCCTGTCTTTCCGACAATCTGCCATGCTTAACAAATCTTCGAAAAAAAAAATGGTACGTATAATATAAACCTCACTTCCCTCAAGAGAGAGAGAGAGATCAAAGGAAAAAAAAACCAAAAATATTCTTTGCGTTGTGTAATGAGATGAGATAAAAGAATTTCCTGTCCTATTCAAAAATCACACGGTAAGTTACACTCCTGACTCATCTACACCAGTAAAGTTTAATAATGGTCTGTACCCTTCGCTGTTGAAATTTCTACTAGCAAGAAAAGTCTTTTTCTGTAACGAGCAAAAAGGATGTCATTTGGAAAGAAGTCCAATTTTTTCTAATCCAAACTAAAAAAAAATATATATATAAAATTCGGTTGTTGAAATTAATTGTTAATTCGGGATTTATTATTCATTAAATTGGGATCCGAGTGAATTTCAAAATTAAATAAATTAATAAGTTATTATATGGTAAACATGAACACTCATGTTCCCATTGAGTTTCCCCCACCAGTTAATTATTAAATCAGACGTAATTGATTATCGAAGCCCTGCACTCAACTATATGGAATAACAGTTCCAATATGGGAGAAATAGTTATTGCGTAGGATAATGTGTCAGAGTCATTAGAAATAGTTATTATTAACCTGAGGAGGTAGTTCGCCTGGTATTAAATTAAGCTAGACAGGAAGTCTTTATATGATAAGTTGTAACATCTTGGACTGT
This sequence comes from Trichonephila clavipes, assembly GCA_019973935.1. NCBI lineage: Eukaryota > Metazoa > Arthropoda > Arachnida > Araneae > Nephilidae > Trichonephila > Trichonephila clavipes. The sequence continues at coordinate 46,256 of BMAU01016058.1, read as the reverse complement.
GATGTCTTCCAAGCCATTTGATGATGGTTAAGTGTGAAATTTATCACCTTACCCAGCTTTAGAAAGTTATTTTTAATTATTTTCCTAATGCAGCGTTTCTCAAACTGTGGGGCTCGCTCCCCTACTGAGCGTGATAATTCTGCGAGGGGGGCGAGCATATGGAAAAGTCAAATATAAAATATTTAAAAAAATATATTAATTGACTGAAAGGAATCTCAACAAAAAATACGTTCTGACATAATAAAAAAATGCCCATTTCTCTATTGATATAATATAATGCTTATAAAGGGAGTTTTTTAGAGGTATAGAACTTTAAATTGCAATAAAACAACGATGTATTATTCGATTGACATGAATTTTTTTTATTCGAAAGATAATCTTGTGGCATTACATTTTAAATATGATTTCTGAAATAGGACTGCCACGGCTGGCTCGGATGCAGTCCAACCTGGACGTCCAATTTTCGATAACTTTTTCCAACATTTGTGGCCGTATATCGGCAATAACACAGCGAATGTTGTCTTCCAAATGGTCAAGCGTTTGTGGCTTATCCGCATAGACCAATGACTTTACATAGCCCCACAGAAAATAGTCTAGCGGTGTTAAATCACAAGATATTGGAGGCCAATTCACAGGTCCAAAACGTGAAATTAGGCGGTCACCAAACGTGTCTTCAATAAATCGATTGTGGCACGAGCTGTGTGACATGTTGCGCCGTCTTGTTGGAACCACAGCTCCTGGACATCATGATTGTTCAATTCAGGAATGAAAAAGTTAGTAATCATGGCTCTATACCGATCACCATTGACTGTAACGTTGTGGCCTTCATCGTTTTTGAAGAAGGATTCCGCCAGCCCATAAAGCGCACCAAACAGTCAGTTTTTCTGGATGTAACGGTGTTTCGACATACACTTGTGGATTAGCTTCCCTCCAAATGCGGCAGTTTTGTTTGTTGACGTGGCCATTCAACCAGAAGTGCGCTGCATCGGTAAACAAAATTCGCTTATGAAAATCGGGAACAACGGCAATCTCGTTGTGGTCCCTTTCGACGAATCTAAGCCTTGCTGGATGATCGTTTTGATGAATTGCCAAACCAAACTGAGAATAAATCACTTGACAGCTGTTAAATCGGTCTCCATCTTGGAAAGTAATGCCAACTTAAACTTCTATACCTGAAAAAAAAACACTCTTTAAATGTATCAGTGCTGCACAATGTATTTGATCATAGATTCATCAATACTAAGCTAAAAACAAGTTTAATAGCTACTAATGATCCCATGGGCTTGTCATATACGAAATTACATGCAAAACTTAATACTTATCTTGATAATTTGTACAGTTTATAATTAAAGTCGTATTGTAGCTTTAGCGTTTAAGTAGTATTGAATTGAATACATTATTATTGTATATGGATGGGGGCACCATGAAAATTATTTTTGAAAATTGGGTCGCAAACACTGAAAGTTTGAGAGGCACTCACCTAATGTCTTTAACGGTGTCATAATAATGAATTTCAGAAATATTTTTATTTCTAGTGCCTTTTTTATGGGTACATATGTATAGTTTTTTTAATTTTGAAAGGGAGTTTATATATTGTTAATGTTATATTGAAAAGTATACGCTTGATCGGGATGAAAGAGGACTCTGAGACATCGTGGAGTAACAAGAGAGAGGGCAGTAGAGTTTTAGTATACTTAGCTTCGACAGATTTAACGTGTAATGGGCCCCTGACACGGCGGGTCTTCAACGGTACTAGGTTCGAACTCATGACATGCCAGCCCCGAGTCCATTACCTTGACCACTAGGCTAACACGACCAACATGTTTTCCTAAAATTGAGTTTTATGGGGGACTGAATCGTATAGATAAAAAAAAATCCCGTTTTCTAACTACTAGATCAGGGATGGCGGACCAGTTGCACGCGTGCCACCAATGACACGTGATACAATATTTTGGGCACGCCAGAGATGATCAAAATGGTTTGCAATTTATTTCAAAACAACAAAATTCACTATGAAATATTAAGAACAAATATGAGTGATCAGTTGCGGGGTGGCGGCGAGCATACTCGTTTGGTGTTGTCTCTTAGTTATTGCCTTAGTTACATCTTGGACTATAGTTGCTTATGATGTAAAATTTGTCTATGCATAGCGTAGTCCAGCGTTTCTTAAACTGTGGGGCGCGCCACCTTGGGGGAGGGCGTGATAACCCTGCGAAAGGGGCGCAAGAATATCGAAAAGTCAAAAACAAAAGACTATTTAAACAAAAATTACTAATTTACTGAAAGAAAACAAAGTACATTCTAATACAATAAAATATTAAATACACATTATGCACTCATATAATACACTTATCGTAAATATATCAGATGTATATGCAGTTTATTTGATAATTAATTTAACAATACACTAAGTTAAGAACAAGTTTAATAATTACCAGTGACCCCATGGACTTGTTATAGATAAAAGTTTTACAAAAATCAACACTTATATTGATAATTTGTACGGTTTATATATAATTAATCCCGAAACTGCCGATTAAAAGTTACGGGATTCGCATCCCAATGCCACCGTTTTCCTCGTAGGGTCACGTATGTGATGTATTGGGCGGGAGGAATGAAAAGGAATAAATAAATAAAAACTTCTCTGAAATAAGTAAATCTTTCTCAAACACACTGTTAAGGTCCTTTTATTACATTCCAAAGCCGTCGGACTAATTTTATGGATATCAGCGCACAGAGACGATCGTAGTTCGGAAAGATGTATATATAAGTCCGGGGCATTTAACTGTTTGGCTGAGGGAGACGTACATATACGACGGTGGCACTTAAGAGGTTAAAGTCGTATTGTAGCTTCAGCGTCAAAGTATAGTATTACTGAATTCAATATATTGTTATTGCATGGAAGGGGGCGCGAAAAAATTATGATTGAATATTGGGTCGCAAACATTGAAAGTTAGAGACCATTTGGCAAATGACTCCGATTCAGCCTGCATTCTATTAAGCGTAACACATCTTGCAATCTTATTCGATATTATTCCAGACTTTTATGCGGGAAAATAATTTACAATTGCTTGTTTGGCCTGGTAAGTCACCAAACCTAAATCCTATGGAGAACTTATGGCGTATTATCAAGAACTGTTTAGTTAAGATGGATTGCACGACAATAGAACAGATGATAAGAATTGCTGTACAAGTGTAGTAGTTTCTCGATGATAAAGCAAGAACATGTACGATACACCATCAGAGGCAATGTCAAAACGTTTTCAACAGGTCATTTCTGCTAAAAAAAGACGTACTTCATCCTGATACAGGGAATTTTCAGTCTACTTAAGACACGAAAGGATTAAAACTAAGGTCTTAGAAAAATCACTTTTTCCCGTTTGTCCCAATTAATTCGAACAGCATAGTACAAGGGTGGTGAACCTTTATGAATCAACGTGCCATTTTTTCTAAAGTCTTTAGAGTCTAGAGTCTTTTAATGTCATTCATCTCTGAAAGTAATGACTCTCAAGCATATGTAAATGAAAATACGGTTAAAATGGCATAAGCCAGCTTCTTCAAATAGTTAAATGCGTCTGGTATCAAATCCCCGCCACGCCGCAACCGATCCTCGCGTTTGTTCGTAATACTTCATAGTGAACTTTGTTATTTTGAACGGTGGAGTGCTCAAAATATTGTATCGGTCATTGGTTCGCCATCCGTGGCATAGTACATTTTAATTGGAAACAAAGAATATATATTTACTCTATCACGAACTAAAACCACGAATTTTTTCGACAATAATTTACTGTGTAATTGTACACAGTGGTATTTTACGCCCAATCAGTCTTTTTGAGAATGCAATTTGCTTGGAAACAAATCGGGTTCAAACAGAAAGTTGGAAATCCGGGTCTTTTAAGTTATATTTGTGCTTGTTCTTTAATCCTTGAAAAAAAAAGCCTCTTACGGCACTATATACTACCCAACAAAACCTTCAGAATCATGTTCAGAAACAAAAAAACTAAAAGTGTACGATAAAATATGGGGATTACGGCAACGACGCGAGCCTTTTCACTACTAAAACAATTCACATCCCTCCGCTTCTGAAAAAGCAAAAAAAAGAGTTCTTTAAGTTTTTGTATCTTCAACATTCCACCATCGAACCTCTTGGACTTGACTATACCTAATATAAGACCCTCTTTTCCAAGTCCCTTACAACTTTTACTCTTTTACGGGAACAGTAAATAAGAGTGGGAATGACACTGATATCTCTAAACGAAACAATTTATATTCCGTTAGAGGGTGAATTCGGGATTTAGAGAAAGTAGACGGGCATAAAACAAAAAAACATTGCACAAAGATTCGATTGTTTTGAAGTGAATGTGAAGAGTTCTCGTCTCCAAAAAGCAGCATGCTGCAACAAAAAAAGGCAGCACTGACTGTTAAAATATGTGCATAATATATTTTGGACGATTTGTTTTTAAAAATAGAGACTGCCTTTCGTTAAGATGGTAAATTGTTGAAAATGATGTTGGGTAAAGTGTTCTATAGGAATAATAATGTTCTTTAAAAAATAAGCTTATATTGTTAATATTATTACTAATGGTACCTCCAAACTTTATTCAACACTAGAACGTCCGGGATTTCGATTACCCATATACGTCCACCGGTGTCGCGTAAAATGTATAAAATAATTGTAATAACTAAATCAACGTTTCTCAAAATGTGGGGCACATCCTCCTAGGGGGCATGATACCCATATGTGTTGGGTCCGGGCATATCGAATAGTCGAAAATAAAACATTATTTAAAAATTATATTAATTTTATCTGAAAGGAAACAAAACAGAATAAATTTGGACTTTATAGCAAACAAAATACACTAATACAATATACTATATAATACACTATATAATATACTTATAAATGTACCAGTACTGCACAATGTGCATTTGATAATTCCTTTATCAATACTAAATTACGAACAAGTTTATACTAACTTATGATTCCCATAGGCTTGGCTTGGAAAACAGTTTTTTAAAGGAGAGTTTAATATTAGATATTAATAATCCAAGATATTTTTTTTATATTTAGCTGTGACAGTAACACACACAGGAATTTTTTCAGGGGGGGTCCGGAGTCAAATGTTCACCATTTTTATATCGTGCTCCTTTTGATTTTGTCGATTTTCGGGAACAAAACACAGTAAAAAACTAATTATTGAATAAATAATTAGCATTAATTAATAAAATTAATCATTAATAAAATATACTTAATTAAATTTTACGTACTATATGCTTAGAATTATAATCAAACGGAAAAAAATCAAGGGCTTTGGGGGGGTCTGGACCCCCCCCTTGTGTGCGCCACTGAGCTGTGATCTTTATTTTGTTTCCAAAGTCACCATAGCAAAAGAATCCGGTTTCACAAAGGTAGGATGTTAGAAATGGATGATTAGACTTTAGATATAAATAATTAAAGAAATAAATATTTAATTTAATTAAAAATTATTTTGCAATCTGTTCCAGTTTAAAAATTAGAAAAGAAAAGTAACATAATACTTATTTCATTACTTAAAAGTACTTATTTAAAATAACTATTACTTAAAAGTTACTTTTTTTTTTATTTAAAATACATATTACTAAAAGTAACATATACGTAGTTTAATATTTATCTTGATAGTTTATATGGATTATAATTAAAGGCGCATTACTGCTTTAGAGTCAAAGTACATTATTATTGCATTGAATATATTGTTATTGTTTGTGGGAGGGGGCGATGAAAATTGTGATTGAAAATTGGGTCGTAAATAGTGAAAGTTTGAGAAGTATTGAATTAAATAATTGCTGGACTACTATTCAGTAGGGTTTAATTTTAAGACTTTTTAATATTATTTCATGTACTTGTCATACGACCTTTTATATCATAAAAAACTGTAACAAAACAAATGGCTTAATCTTGTAAAATGGAATAAACCAATACCATTCATAAATATTAGTGTAATAAGTAAAATCATAATTTTTTGTGAGAATGTGAGTTTCTTCATCATTATTTATCATTTTTATGCATAATGTTTTGTACGGACCTCATTTGCAATAAATACAATGGTATCTAATCTTTCCTGTAAATTTTCTGAACACCATTTTTATGCAAGAGACACACATTTGTTTAGTTGCATTTCCATCATTCTCTTTAATTTCGCACTTTTGCGTTTACGTGAATTTATAATTGCTTTAAATTCAGTATTTATTTTACTTTTCAACTTTCTTGCACTTGAGTAATTTGAATGTAATAGCAAATAAGCAAATGCTATATAACGGGAATCCTTATACACAGCGATTTTAGTATAGCTGACTTATTTCCGCTGTGAACCCAATAACACTGCATTCAAGGTCAAATAAATGTGCGATGTTACTTGTTTTTCTTATTGTATCTACTTAGTGAACTATCCTTTGCTGAACAACAGCTATTTATAATAATACATTGCCTTGGTATCGAAACACAACACGAGCGAACTTTCTAGGTATATTTATTTCCAAAATCTCTCATAATTAACCTAGAACCACAAAACTTTTTCTTTGTGATCACCATGAAAACTGACTAAAAGTCACGAATTATTGGACCTACAGACGAAATTTGGCAGTCATGCTACATTTTTTAGCAGACAGCCGCTCTTAGCGTGTTCTGCGAAAATCGACTCCCAAGAAGGTTTGCGGAAATGTTATGAAAGCATTATGTATAAAAATTTGAAGGAAGGAAGGTTCGTTCTGGGTACCTTCCGTTCCGAACGAATGCGAGTACTTTACCGATCACGCTAAAACGATCGTCTTAGCAGGATGTTGGTACTAGTTTATATAGATATCCCACCACCACATACTCCCCTGCCAGTGTTTCGGCGAATAGGCGAACGAACGGTACCATATTCGTGGCGAGCATGTAAGCAGTTGCGTCACTTGTGGTGGGTTGCATTATTCGTACGTGACGGCTTGAGAATTGCGTCATTTGAGTGAGACGGCTGGAGAATTGTGTCATTCGTGCGTGACAGTTTGAGATTTGCGTCATTTGTGTGAGGCGGCTTTGAGAAGTAACGGCTTATTTGCGTCAATGTTGGATGGTTTGGTTGCTTTTGCGGTGGATAGATGACGCTATGACTTCGGCGTGTGAAGATTGCGTGTTCATATCACGGCCAGGGTCACCAATGAAAAAAGGAAGGTTCGTTCTGGGTACCTTCCGTTCCGAACGAATGCGAGTACTTTACCGATCACGCCAAAACGATCGTCTTCGCTTGATGTTGGAACTATTTCATATAGATATCACCCCCCCCAAATTTCCTGTTTTCTAACTATTAGACTTACAAGCTTGAAAATTGGCAAATACGGTTCTTCTGTTGAGAAGAGATCCAATAAGAACAGGTTTAATGCAAACAGACTTTAGTGGGAGCTGATGTAGCGTTATAGACAGAACTGTTATACCCACAGACTTGTAAGTTGGTAAGCAAATTACTTTTGACGAGTATAGATTTTCTGAGAACGGGTTTTCTGGAAATCGACTCCCTAAATGGGTTGCAGGGGTGTGCCGATAAAAAAGAATTCCGATTTTTGAACAATTAAATCTACAGACTCTTAGTGTTTTCCAAACATGTTATTTTAATTGAGATTCACTAAAAATAAGGTTTGAGGAAACTGACTTCGAGGGGGAGAGCTGGAAGGCGTGAGTATTAATTAAACTTTTATTTTAAAAGTTCATGTTCAGTTTTTTTCAGTCAAGAGGTGTGACAACAATAAGAATATTTTTCAGTGGAATCAAATACTTAATTCTAGGACTTAATAACAATGACCTAAGAAAACTGTGTAGTGTTAGAACGTCAAGAAATACCCGTCGAAGTGGGTGGTTTACATTGTAAATGTATATTTGAAACCAAAACTATAATATTTGGGTTTTGCATATTTTAAAGAAGTGTTTCTCAAACTGTGGAGTGCGTCCCCCTAAGAGGGCATCATACCCCTGCAAAGGGGGTGCGAGCATATTGAAAAGTCGAAAACAAAATATTATTTTAAAAGATTATAAATTTTCTGTAAGAAAACAAACAAAACACATTATGACATAATAAAGAAAAATAAGTATACATTTACACTGATATAATACACTTATAAATATGTCAGTTCTGCTCAATGCATTTCATAATTAATTTAACAATACTAAGCTAATAGCGTTTAATAATTATCTGTAACCGCAAGGGCTCTTTATATATAAAATTATACGCAAAAATTAACACTGATTTTGATGATTTGTCCTCTTTTATAATAAATATTTCAATGCAGATTAAATGCTATACGCTCCCAAAAGTCATTGTTTAACACGTAGGTGAGCGTGGGAGATGTGTTGCGGAAGGGGAGGGGGATAGTAAAGGAATAAATAAGGGGAAAAAATCCTCGGAAATAAATAAATCCTTCGCAAAGACTGTCAAGGTTTGGAATGCAAGCCAAAGCCTTCGGAATAATTTTTATGCATAGCAGTTCACAGAAAAGATCATACTTCGGGAAGACGTATATATACGTCCGTGGCAACTAACGCTCTTGCTGAGTGAGGCGTTTATATACCCCGGCAGTGCTGAAGAGGCACTTAAGGTCGAATTGTAGGTTTAGCGTAAAAATATAGTATTGTTGAATTATAAATCCATTGATATCGTTTGAGGGGAGGGGGAGCACGATGAAAATTATGATTGAATATTGGGTCGCAAATATTGAAAGTTTGAGAAGCACTGTTTTAAAGCTATCAGATTACGTCTGGGAAATAAAATTCGACGTTTCAAAATTGTAATTTATCTAATAGCAATTTTGATATTCAATTTTTGCTGTAAAAAGTTTACATTTTGTTCAAAATCTTAATCTTTATTTCTGTTACTTTATTCATTTCTTTTATCGTGTAATTTAAACTTGTGTACTTGTTAAAAATCTGGGTAAATCTATTCTAAAGTAAATTTATCTTAATTTTCAAGCTGAAAAAAGTCCATTATAATTCGGGTTTTACTTACTATTATGTGTTAAATCTTGTCATCAATGGATGAACTCTAACACGGATTGTTGACATATAGTACGCACAAAAAAAGACAAGTATCAATTTCCCAGAAAAGTGCATTCATAAACAGTATTAAATCGTTTTATGCTTCAATTCATTAAATGGATCATTTATATTTAAGGTATCCAACTACCCTAAAATTTGAATTTTGCCGAAAATTGACAAATTTTCTTATGATTTTATTTTATAAGCCTTCTTATTAGCTTCATAAAAACAACAAGTTTATTATTTTCAATTCATTAGAACAAAAACTATAAGTGGAAAAGTAAAAGCAGATGCCATGACATTAAGCAAGATGCCATACTTTAAAATGCGTTTTACTCGAAATGTGTTTTTTAACAGTGCTCAAACGGGGACAGCGATTGCTCAAAAAGTTTTTGAAAATAATTAACTGAAATTTTTTGTGTATATTGTATATAACAGTAAAAGTGTATTAACCTACAAATTTATCAATCACTGTTTTATTACAAAATGTATAGTCCCTTATGTGAATATAATCCCTGTCTTTTTAAGCAATTTCATATAATAGCTAAAATAAAGTGCAGTAGTTTTCGTAAAAATTAAAATATTTCTTATCCTGAAGGTCATTTCAAAAATGAATAGTAAAGCAACACATTAAAATTGAAAATTTGTTCATAAACTTTTTATACAGAATAGGTCCCGTTTATGTAATTTTTTGTAAATTTTTACCAATTTTTTCCCATTTTAGTAATAATAATTTTTTTTCTTCTTAATCTCAGCTTATTTTTCTTAAAATGTTCTAAATAAATCTAAAAACCATAAAAAAAATCCCTATTTCTACATTTTTTTTAAAACAAAAGTTGTCACAAGCAATCGTCTACCTTAACTAATTGATCTCAAATTTGTGTTAAAGATCCATGCCGCTTCCATGTTAATATAACTGGTTGAATATACTCAAAAGTATTTCCATTATGGAAGCTCTTTCTGTACTATAGAATAAAGAGAAAATATACATTTAACTAGATTCTTTGTGTTCAGATATTCCCATCAAGATAGTTAAGAACTTTACACCTTGCAAATTATGATAAAAGAAGACTATTTCCAAGCATGGCTTTTTCAGAACGACGTTAGTTAAAGCTAACACAGAAAGGGCACACACAAGGTCAACTCATTGGAATACGAAGCATTGCGTGCGAGGAAAGACCTGAATCTGGTCTCTAGTCCTTATCTCCACCAACGTCAACTGGGAAAGTGGAAAAGCACGTCTCCTACTAGCTACGTTATTTGACAGCTAAATTGCCCCGATTTTACAGCTAGGACGTTTTCGTAATTGAGGAAATCTGCGTGGCTATTCAAAGCCCGGGATATTTTATGACGTTTTGGGGCGCCTCGGACTTTTGCATTTCACTGGTTGCAAGTTGCGTGATTATTTTGCTTTGTAATCACCGTAAATTCATTCTCTTTCTCCCTATTTTTTGTGATTGGGAGTAATTTTATTTTGTGTTTTTTCTAAGGAGGGATGGGGTATTAAGTTTGTTATCAAGGTAGACTAGGATCTTTACCTCATGATTTTTCACCACGGAGGGTCCATAAATTTTAATTACGGAAAGCTACAGAGTTGTTAATAGGTTTTTTCATCCCTGGGATTGGGAAAATTGTTTCTGTGTTTAAAAAAAGGGGGGGGGGTAGATAATCATAAATTGTAAAAACGGCTAACAACTAGGCAGGGACGTCTCTAAACACTAGAACGTTCTTCGGTGCCAATCGGACACTGGAGGCAGTTTACTTTGTTCTCCTTTCCGCATTTTTGCAGGGAATTTGAAAATTTTTCGTGACTTTTTAATTATATTTCATGGTAATTACACAGTAAAAGTTTTGTGCTTCTAGTTTGATTAGGAGAAATTTTACAACTAAAAATACCTAGAACTTCCGCTGGTGTCATTTCGACACTAATGCAATTTATCATCATAAATAGCTGTCGTTCATCATTACTATTAGTAAAACAAACTTCCCAAAGTACTATCATACATTTATTTGACCTTGAATGCAATGTTGTTGGGTTAACAGCGTAAACGAGTCTTATTTTTCTAAAACTGTTGTGTCTAAGTGTTTCGTTATATAGCATTTGGTTATCTGCTCATGAAAAAAAGAGAGAGAAAGTGAAATGCATTCGATTTTGGAACCTTGGGCAGAGCAGACACCCTGAAACTATGGCTCGTAGAAAAAGTCTAAGCCTTGATGAAATTGCTAATTTCTGAGAATTAATCAGCTCTAATTTAGATTCTGATGAAGACATAAGATTGAGTGAAAGAGACTGCGAAGAATCTAATGAAAAAACAGATATAATTGATTATATTCCAGTAAATCCTGATATATATATCGCTAAGGATGGCACAGAATGGATCCTGCATAATAGTAATGTTCCTGGCAGGTCTCCGATTCGAAATGTTTTGCGACAAAGCAGTAGTCCAACAAGCTTCATGAAACATAATGTCAACGTCAGTTTATTGTGATATAAAGGACCATAAAATATCTTAATTGCATAAAATAATATTGAAAGGTCTTATACTAAACCCTTCTGAACAGTAGTCCTGCAATTATTTATTAAAACAATTATTTTATATATTTTATGTCGCGGTGTCAAAATTACACCGGTGGACGTTTAAGGGTAATCGAAATCCCGGAATTGCGCTCGGGTTCAAGCCCTCGTCTCATTCTTGACTCAGCCTTACTAAGATCATGATTCGAATAGTTTCAACAGTCAAAGGTTTTTTCTGATTGTTTTCTCCGAAAAACTGGAAATTTCAGACAATGTATTAATTTGATACGTGTGATGACCGTTGTCCATGTATAGGCCTAGGGCTGTCACCATACGCCATCATTACTCATTCAGTCAAAAGCGGCAGTCGGTCGAGCTGGTTTGGGTGATTGTAAGTCATTTCGGGTATTTAATCGGTATTTAATCGTTTCGGGTTGCTCTTTGTACGAATATTTTACTACGTATGCTATATACAGTCTACTTTTAAGGGACATAGGTGGGGCCAATATTTGCATAAGAACCCAGGGCCTAAATTTAATTGGGTTTTTCAAGATGTCCCTGCTCTTAGGTGGGGTATTTCTACAGAACAGGGGTCTTCAAACTTTGTCTATTCATGCAGCCCTAAAAATTATTAGGTGTTACAGGAAACTCCATCCAAACCTTGGAAGAATATATCTTTAAATATTTAAAGTAAAATGCTTAATGATACTGTATTCTTATTAAAAATTTTTTAGCATTATATTAATATAATATACACATAAAAATATTAATAATATATTAGTTATCGTTGTTTTTCTTCCATTTTTTATGTATTATGTAAAAAACGTTACTGATAAGACTATGAAATATGAATACTACGACTTGTGTTGAAAATGTGGTTGTAAAAGTTTACTGACGGGAAGATTCCATTTGGCGTCAGTTGTATCATTTTTGGCGGCCTTATCACTTGTGCCATCGAAACCGACAAGTACGTTAGTTAATAAGGTAAAATATTGTAATATATTTCATATATTATAAATCCATTTGTGACTATTTTACTTTTGAGAGAGAGAGAGAGTATGCAAAATAATTCTATAAATATAATATAATTAGTATTATATTAATACATTTATAAAATATAACATAAATATGTATATAATTACAGCAATTATTTTACTTTCTAAAATACAAAATAATTATATAAAACACGATTTAATAATTAACAAGCTTCTTTAAAATTGATTTATTTTAATATAAAAATTATTAAATGGAACTGCAAAAAAGGAAAAGTTGATTGCGTGACTCGAACCCTGTCCACCCGCTTTTTACGCAAGCACGTTACCACCTACACCAGGGGTGTCCAACACGTGGGTCGTCCGTAAGTTGCGGCACGCCGAATCTGTTAAAAAAATTTTAAATATCAGGTTTTTAAAGTTTTTTCATTTTGAAATTTATTAGAGGGAAAATTCATATATATATATATATATATATATATATATATATATATATATATATATATATTATTTTTACATATATATATATAAATCTACAATGTATTTGCCTGTTACCTAGTCCTGTTTTAAAATAAATCCTTTTTGATAAAAGAAATGTCTTTTAGATTAAAATAGATTTATATTTTTTTTTATCAAACAGTTATATTTGATTTTACTATAGTAAATTACTTTTTTAATAAATTTCGAATTGCATTATGTATATCCTTTACTATGGATGGTACATGATTCTTCGTGTGTCTTTGTGCGACTTTCGTTTCTCTTCCTCCTTTTCTGTTTTGAGTGCCGAAAAAGCAAGAGGCAGTCAGAGATTTTTTTTTAAAGCTTAACAAATATATATATTCAGGACGGTGAAGATAAAGGACAACGTATACTTAATCGTTTGCGAATGACAGCACTATCAAATTTCTACAATGAGTAACAAAACATCAATTCAAAATGAGCATCGTAATTTTCAAGAAAATGACAACTGTAATATTTTAAACATTATATGATCTTTGCATTATTATATCATCTATATCTGTGTACATGAAAAATAATGAAAACAATAATCATAATTTATTTTGTGAAATTTTCACTCAATAAATGTTTTTTTTTTGCTTCCAAATCTGATATAAAGGTACATATTTTTAAGTGCAGCCCGCGAGATTATAATGTTTTTCAGAAGTAGCCCGCAAGGTTATTTGGGTTGGACCCCCCCCTGACCTACACCATTTTATAACTAGAGCTAAATGAAACTTAATTGTATAACAGCTAAGTATGAATTTCGAAGGCCATTTTCTCCGAATTGACTGGCCATTCGGCGCTATTACATTGAGGGTTGAAAACCCTAAAGAGAGAAGTACTACTATTACACAAAGTCTCGTCCTTAAGTGAATTTTCTTAGCCATGCCTCTTCTTGTTAAATTATTTGTTTCCCAATTTGTCCACTCCCTGATAATCCAGTATATTGCTTGTCATTCGCTCCCTCATCACTAGCTGTCTTTATCTATTTTCGAGATTTTTCTTATTTTTATTTCTTTAGAGTTTTCATATAATATATGCACGTTTTTTTTTCGAAAATCAGTGCGTGGTGCAGTTTGCACCCTTCTTCCAATAAAATAAATAATCGTGATACAGAAGCTTGGGAGAAAAATATATACCATTTCAAGTGCCATCTCTGTCATGTGACCATAGATTTAATCTGCGATCTTTCATTGTCAGCAGTTTTCGTCAGTTCTAAAAAAATGTAAATTTATACTTCCAAACAAAGTCCTCATATGCCATGGCTTACGAAGGTGAAGTACCATTTTAGAAATCGTTCTTGACACTTAAAAATTGCGGTTAAGAATTCTAAGACGTATTGTTAATGCTTCGCAGTTAAATTTCTTATTTAAATGCATATATAATCGATTTATCAGTTAAATCAGAGGTATTTAAACTTTTTCGACTCACGGAACCCTTAGAGCTATAAGATGTTTTCAGGGAACACCATTCCCCTTCCTCCACACGCACACTTCGAAAAATATATCTTAAGATATTTAAAATCGATCAACATGCTATGGGTAATTTGTGTAAAGACAATTTTTAAAAGGAGTATTGTATTTGTTATTAAAAATTTTTAATGTATTTTGTGATCCAATGGGCTCAATTCATTTGACATCATAGTCACATGGTAATGATAACCACGATTTTTCAACCAATCAGTTCAAAAGTTGATGTGACGTCATATAGTCACACCATAAAAGCAATCCTGTGTTTCCAGCTAATCAATTTATGCAATTCGTTGTTGCCAAATTTTGATCTTTTTTTGAAACTTTCTCTTAAAAAATATTTTATTTAAAAGTATACGCACATAAAATGGATTATTTATTTAAATTTTAAAACTTTTGAAGAATCTTTGTATCATAGCATTTAAACATTTTTACCCAATTATGAAATTTTAAATTTTTATCAAAATTATACAAACAGAACAACTGGTATAATTAGTTTGATGTCTATTTTGAATTCAATGGAGAACACGTTTTTGTCTTTATTATGTTATAGTCATGAATTTAGCCCATTATCACTTACGCAGGTTTTATATTTAGTAACTGGGATGTGTGCTTGCATTTTTTTTACACAAACTGTCGGTCTAGGTCTATTAAAATTATCTGCAGTCGCATTTTCATATTCCGCATTGAATTTGTTTTTACATTCCGTTTTTGTAGCCATGCACACGTTGAGAAATATTTTTCACTTAAATATATTAATGTGAATGACATTAAAATGTCCATAACAGTGTGAGAAATCCTGAGTATTTTGAAAGAGAGAGAATTTGCAACCTAAAATTTAAGAGCTGTGCTTTCTTAAATTTAGACTTTAACCCTTTATCTACCGACGGTACTTATAAGTACCACTCCCTTTAAAATTACATAGAATAACCCTTTTTATGAATATTCTGACGATACTTAGTAGGAATATTCTTTGAAATCCACTCTTCCAAAATATATGGCAGCACGGGTTCTATGATGAGTATTTTAGCGGGGAAGGCAAATAGTTTTATAGAGAAATTGCGTTTTCAGCGTATTGGGAAGATAATCATTTTTGTCCCGAAAAAATAGTTAATGTCAAAATTTAAGTGTCTTATTTTTTGTACATTAATGAAGACCTTAAAAAATGATTTCACTATTTATTTTAAGTGAACAGTGTATATAATTAATTTTACAGTTGAATATCTTTAATTAATTAGTTAGCTCTAACGAATTAAATTTCTCAAAGTTGAATATGTTGTTTATGTATATCCCTTAATTTTCAGTGTAGTTATTGATCCCAAAAAAAAATATTGCATGAAAAAAACTGCAGTAAATCATTATGCGGTAGATAAAGGGTTAACGTCGAATCTCTTGATATGTCGATAAGTTGTTCCCTCTCTTACATTATAGGGACTTTTTACTACAAATGAATAACATACAATTTTCATTAGAAAACTGCTCAGTTGTGCAAAACATTGTACTGACGAGTATAAAATTGTTTCGTTGGATCCGGGAAAGTAAACATTATATAGATTATTCTTAACCTAGTGCTTAGTACATATAAAGGAAAAACGTTTGACTATTATTGTATTATATTATAATAAAAGGTTTTAGAAGAATTTTACAAAATAAAATTTCGATGCTTATATTGAATTTTCAGTTTTAATGGTGGGGAATAAGCATTAGATACTTGTAGTTAGACAAACATCGTGGAAAAAGAGAACCCACTTTGCACATACACGTTTATAATTTTCTTCTCTATTTTTTTGTTATGACTTGTGGAACCCCTGGGTATGGCCAAGGAACTCCAGGGTTCCGTGGAACACAGTTTGAAGGCCACTGTGTCTAATTTATTAATTTAACTGTTAAATGTGTAAATATAGACATAATTAAAACTTATGTCTTAAGTTTTAATTATGACCGCGTTGGATACTAAGCACCATTTTTTTCATACTTTCAAATAGTACGCAAGTTGAAATCAATAAGCCTATTAATTTACTTTCACTAAATTACTTTTTATTAGAATATTAAAGTAAGGATTGTATATTTATGTAGAAATTAACTTTTTATTGAATATTA
This sequence comes from Trichonephila clavipes, assembly GCA_019973935.1. Taxonomy (NCBI): domain Eukaryota; kingdom Metazoa; phylum Arthropoda; class Arachnida; order Araneae; family Nephilidae; genus Trichonephila; species Trichonephila clavipes. Next base: position 29,639 of record BMAU01016058.1, on the reverse strand, counting down.
ATTGTTTCTTTTGTGATCAATATACATCACTGCGGATTGAAATATAATGATTTATTCTCCTCTATATTTTTATGTAAGTGTGGATTTTAAATTGTAAACAAGGTATGAAAATTGAACCAACATTTTTAAAAATAATAATTACAGGTTTGTGTTACTAACAATAGTTAGGCTTAGGTAGCAATAATGAATTCTACATGATGTTCACAAGACTAACTATTGATTGTTTCATTGAAGACAAACAAATAAATTAATATTATCCACAATAAAGATTTCGATTTATTTAAGAAAATAATTTAGAGGAAATTTGAACTGATTGTTAAGATTATTGGGATTACAAGGTTCTTCAGAAGCTCATCATTTTTTACTGCCCTAGCAGCGAAATAATAATTGGCTCGAATAAAATTTACAAATCAATAATACTCAAATAATCCTTAGCCATGACATTTACAACTGTTCTCTCAAACTCGTGATAATTTATAAATAATTACATAATAGCAAAAATTATCATAAGGCCCTGGATATTTCGAGATACAGCAGAATTCAAAAGTATGTGCTTTGAAAAATTAAGAAAATTGGTTTATTGTGTTAGATATCCCCGATAACTTTATCTCAGAATCATTTTAAATTCATTTTCTATTTTTGACGACAGGCAATTTTACGTTACCATCAAGGTTGACCAAGATATTTAACTCACGGGTTCCAGTATGAATGGTCCATAAATTTCAATTAAGAAAGCTACTGAGTTGTTGATGGATTTTTTCCCCGGTGCAGGAAAAAAAAAACGTATCCTGATACTTTTTTTCGATGCGTGATGTTAATCTTTGTTTGAGAAAAGAGGATGTAACAAGAATTACAAGAATCACTGCACGCAGAATTAAAGATAAGAGATGCGTTATCGAACAATAAGCTATTAAAGAATTTTAAGACTGTATGCTGGATGGAAATGTGTGTTGCGTTATTTCTATGGCACTTAAAATCGTGCCTTAAAGTATTTATGTTTGTTATTTGTTTTAAAAGTTTCCGAGAGATTCTCTAAGCAATAGATACTTTGGATTCATTAAGCAATGTTTAATTGTGTTTTTATTTTTAATACTGCAACGCAGTGCTTCTCAAACTGTGGGGCGCACCACCCTAGGGGGGGTGATAACCCTGGGAGGGAGCGTGAGCATATTGAGAAATAGAAATCAAAAGATTGCTTGTGAAAAAATTATTAATTTACTGAAAATGAACAGACAAAATACATTCTGGCATAATGAAATAATTTACACTGATATAATATACTTATAAATGTATCAGTACTGAACAATGTACTTTATTATTAAATAATACTAAGTTAAGAACAAGTTTAATAATCATTAGTGATCTCACACACTTGTCATACATAAAATTATATGCTAAAATTAACACTTATCTTGATAATTTGTGCAGTTTATAATTGATCCCTCAATTGTGGATTAAAAGTTACGCAATTCACTCCGCAATGCCACCGCTTTGCACGTATGCACGCGTATGTGGAGTATTTGGGGAGGGGGGGGGAGAGAAAGGGAATAAACAAGAAATCTGGAATAAGTAAATCCTTCGCAAACACTTTTAAGGTTCTTTTATTGGATTCCAAAGCCTCTGGAATAATTTTATGGATAGCAGTGAACATAAAAGATTGTATTTCGGAAAAACGTATATATACGTCCGGGACAATTTACGCACTGGCTAAGCAAGACGTTTATATACGCCGGCGGTGGAGAGGTTAAAATCGTATTATAGCTTTGGCGTCAAAATATAGTATTATCGAATTCAATACATGGTTATTGTATGGAGAGGGGGCGCGATGAAAATTGTGATTGAATATTGGGTCGCAAGTGTTGAAAGTTTAAGAAGCCCTGTTGTAACGGTAGCTAGTTTACAATAGTGTCATCTCTGATGCAATCTAAGCACGGTAAAACATATATATATGTGGGAGTCCGAATAAATCTTCGAATAAAAATCAGACTCTTCAGAAGGCGGGATTTTAGATTGGCGAGGTGGTTTGTCTAGGGGTAAGTATTTAAGGGTGAGTGATGAATTAAATGAATCTAAGTCATTTAAACACAAATACTTCAAAGTAAAAGAGAATTTATTTAAAGTTAAAGGGAAATATTTACAAAAGGGGATATTTACAAAGAGAAAGAAATGCAGGAATTAGGTTAATTAAAAGTTGAGTTATACCTTTAGAAGACGGGAAAATAAACCTTTCTCATTCTTGGATGTTAGGACTGGCGGTGCCGCGCTGGGCGCGGAAATGCGGTAAAGACGCGACGTGTTGAACAAGCAGTGGTTAGTAGGCCTCTGCCGAAAAATTATTCAAGCCGGAGCTACGAAAGCTCACTAGATGGCGCTGCTTCGGAATGCAGTAATAAATAAAATTGAGATTTATGGTCCTCTGAAAAGGATATGACTCAACCTTTTAACAAATGTTTCAAAGGGAAAATCCTACATATATAAGCCCGCGTTTCCTGTGGTATGCGTACCATTGGTGGAACACAAGTTGCTGGTTGGTGGTACGCGAAAAATAATAAAAAATAGTAGACATAAAAATGAGAAAAAATAAATAAAAAAAGAACATAGAAACGTTTTTAAAGATTATAAAATTATAGCGAAAAAAAATTAAATTTATTAAAATTTAATAAAATTATAAAGAAAATTTAATAAAATTATGTGACGAAACTTTACAAGTAGAATTCAAACGACGCAATCTAATTAATTTTTGGTTAAGCATTGATAAAGAATACAAACAACTTTCTGCGAAAGCTCTTAAATTATTATTACCGTTTACTTGTACGGAATTAGAGTAAAATAGCTTTTTCATATATTTTTTTTAAAAAAATAACTATTAAAGCAGATTGAATACAGCTGTAGGTTTAAGGGTATATCTATAATCTTTTGAAACAAATTTCGAAAAATTATGTTCTTTGAAATATAAGCACAAGGATCCCATTAAATTTATTTTATAAAAATATTTGATTATGACAAGAAAGTGAATGAATTTGTTTGTTTTTTAATTTTGTGTTTTTATTAAAGCATTTTTTAGTAAACGAAATGTGACGAAATAGTAGATACACTTAGGCATGTTTCAATGTAATTTACCTCATTAGGTGATATGAATACATGGCCGCCATATAAAATGCAAAATTCAAATAAATAAACAAACTCACAATTACAATTTTCACGAAATATAATCACTTTTACAAGGTGGTACAATTTAGCCTGATGTACAACCAAGTGGTACGCGTAAGCCACTGGTGTAACTAGCTCTGTGGGGGTCCTGTATCAAAATTCTTTTGGGGTCCTTTTTAGGTATGGGATCCCTGTTAGTGTGACTGCAGTTACACATTTTGGGGTCCCTGTGGCTTGAGCGGCCCGTATCATTGATACGGCTGATACGTTGGTAGCTACACCCCTGACGTTTGCCCCAAAAGGTTGGGAAGCGCTGATATAATCCTTTAACATGTTTCATTCAAAATATGCGCATTACTAAATACATATCTATTGAAGAATGTTTAATACATATGTTTGGTAACCAATAAATTTAATGATTGCTTATAAATGTTGTATTAAAAGCAGCAAGATGCAACTAACGATGGACTATTTGCCGATTTAAAAAACCCGATAGAAATTGTTTCGAATTTTGCTTAAACTTTATATTACATGAATGATAAACTTATTCCATGGCTTTATTTCTTTTATTGTCGGTAATTCATGTTGTTGTTGCTAATGCCACCTGCCTGGCGGTGGCAGATCAAGGCCCATGAAATTCGTCATGGCAAAGGGCTAGATATACGCTTGTTGTTAGCCCTAACTTTGAGCCTGATATAGGTGACAGCACGGTTTGACTCGGTTACATTCCAATTTTGAGGGAGAGCACCATGGAGGTTGTAAGAGGTGTCCCATCAACCTCATGAGAGGATTTGCAGGTCGATCATCAGCATTTTCACGATGCTTTTCTTGTGTCTTGTCTCGTTTGCTGCGCTATCGTCTCATAGCATAATTGTCCTATTGGTCCAAGGTTCCCGCGTTATCTTCGAACTGCCTTGTCAACTAGGTTGCGATCTCTTGGCATTACTTTGGCTGGGAATGTAAGGATGATGCGACAACGTGCACAAATCCATTCCTTTATTAATAAATAATGAACAAACCAAAATTGTAGAAATATTTATATGTATTTAAAGAGTATATCTAATACATTCTGCAAGAACTGCATATATTGTTTACATCTTGACACATTCTTGTAATCATTGATATTGTGATATCTGCTCATTAGCAGAACTCACCCCAAAAGTACTGGTCAAGATTGACATATGAGGGATCAAGTTGTCCCGATGGAATATTGTATCTCCAAAAAAAGAACCGGATATTATTTCCAAATGTTTAGGGTATAACATATGAGAACTGTTTCGGAAAATGGCTTTGATGTCGCCACACCTTTTCTTTCGCCGACATACAGATGATCGTCCATCACAACGCTGTATAGGAAGGAAGCTTCATGGAACAGCATCAATATTTTGTTCCCCTGACACATATGGGCTGCAAAAAACTTGAATGGAGAGTAATAACGACTGGTCGAGAGATATACACACCCTCAGTGTTTAGGTGACAAGATGAGTTTTCGCCTCCAGATGGTATACTCGATGCCGTTTCGGAGTTGGGATCAGACGAGCTGGCATATTGTCTCCAAGCACCAATGGAGTAGGACTAAATCAAGGAGGACGGGTGCAGATCTGTTACTCGCGCCAATGAGAGGTGATCGGGGGCGAAAAAGTGAACCTCTCAGGTAGTTTAAGGGGTCAGCTTGGAAGTTGCCGGGACTCTTGATGTCTTTCCATTTTAAGAAATTACTTCTCTATAAAATTTTGGTGCTCGTCAAAGACGCCCGTTTGAGTTTTCGGGGGCAACCCAGCCCCAAGAACCTTGGGAGAGGAGCTTTGCCTATTGGTGAAGGACGAAGAGCCGGAATTGGAGGCACAACGGCTGGTACACATGAACTGAAAATTGAATTAGAACTTTTCTATCGAGAAAAACTATGAACTGTGACACATTAATATTGTATCTAATAACTTATTGTTTACTCTCTAGAATAATATGTCTTTTTGGCAATGTGTGTTCCCTGGCGCTAACATCTTACGAAGTAAGGTAATCACATTTTAAGGAATATATAAGAATATCCTTTTATTTTTCCTGAGGATACTTAAGAATATCGTTTTTAAAAGACTTACAGTTACTTGAAGCAATCTGCAATGGTATTTTGCAATCCCACCTGATCCAAAAAATATCCTCCGAAAAAATATCTCCAATGATCCAAATAAATGGCAATCGGTCAGCTCGGTGACTTAAGGCAATAATACTCCGCAACTTTTTTATCGCTGCTGACCGGTCAACGTTTGATAATTTTACCGCGGCCCGCTGAGGGTGGGACACGTTGATTGTTTACATTTTAGATTGTTTTGATTTAACAATTTTAATTTAGTTACATTTAAATATGCCTTCAGAATAAAATATAGTTGCACCAAAAATGAATAAAAGTGATTTAACATGGAGTATAAAGTGATTTCCGTGGAAAGTTGCGCAAATCCGAGAGAAATGCACCACTTTAAATAAAATGACAATAGTTTAATGTTCTTTAGGAGGCCGGCACCATTTGATCCACGGACCGGGGGTTGCGGATCACTGGCTTACTGTAGCCTGCCTCGTAAGCCCGATTGCGGGTTCGATCCCGGATGGAGTCGATAGATTTTCTGAATGTGAAACACGTAGGCACGCGTGTCATATGAGCATTTTGCAAGTAAAAAGTCCCTTGAGTATAAATTTGGCTTTGTACTCTTGGGAAAATTAAACCGTGGTAATATTTAGCATCCAACTAGAACTCGAAATGAAGAAATTCCATCGTCAAAGATCTGTTGGTGGAAGTCGCCACTAGAGGGTGCCACCATTTAAATGACTCACACTTGGGAACTTACTGCTACAGCAAAGGCTCAAGTGCTAAAATGCAGCCCATTGGAAAAAGAAAATGATTGGTTCAAATTTGAACCTTTCGGAGAATGTAACTCGACTTCCAATTTTGCATGCCAACAATAATTTCGGTTTGATCTGACGTGTAGTCTAGTGATAACCCTCAAACATTTAGCTCCTTCTCATAATCATTGCAACTTTCTTCAGTAAAAATCTGATAACTTGTCTCAACATCTGCTTCTAAAGATATTCGATTACACACAACATGTCTGTTTGCCTCTCAATGGTTAAATTGAATCTTGAACCAAACAACGTTCCAGACTCTGCTACTAAACAAATAAATGAGTTTAATCATGCACACAGCGCCAATCTTGCGCATGCACTGTTAGTTTAACTGTCATCTGGACCTTTATTATTGCCCCTCTCCTCGTATACAAGGTAGGACACAAACAAGCAATATAATATACTTTTAATGTCAATTCCTACTTCGTTAGAAAAGAGCACTAGCGCCATCTGTTGCAGCTAATTGTAACTACAAGGGAAAAAAATAAAGCAGAATAAATTTAAAATTAAAAAAATAAAATTTAATTAATGAATTAACATTTGAAAAACTGTTTTAACAACAAGTGTCATCCACTACAAGTTTAAAAAAATTATTTGAACTTGATTGGATGAATAGAAATTATTTTATTAACGATTGAAAATTCCAACAAGATAAATAAATATATAGAGAGTGTGAGTTAAAGTAGGAATGGAGAAAGGAGACTGAGAGTGTAAGAGTTGACAACAACTGTTTTGGTGACGTCATCCCTCACACCTCCTCTATTCCTGTGGCCAGTTTCGCTTCAATCGATCACGCCAGTTGCGAGAACTGCGTCATTGAGTGAATACTTGCAACTACATTCTGTTGGGAAAATGACGATTAAGAAATCAGCCACGAAAACATTTCAAAAATTAACCGAGGCTTATGGAGATGAAACTTTGTCTCGTGCACATGTGTTTGAACGGTATAAGCGGTTTTCAGGGGAAAGGGTCAGTGTGGAAGATAATGGCCCTGCTGGGTTTCCAAGGTCAGCGATTACAGACCAAAAGAAATCGTGATATCAATGGCTCCTCACTCACATCAGTGGTTAGACTGTTAATACATTAAAATACATTTAAGTACTGAAAAAATTTCATGAAAAAATTAGGAAAAAAAGGCCGGAATTAGGAAGTGATAGATAGCTGCACCAAGACCATACACCCACTCACACACACGGCTCTATTTGTGAAGCAGTTTCTGGCCGGCAAAAACATTACTGTGGTGGGGCATCCTCCTTATTCACCTAATTTGGCCTCGTGCGACTTTTTTTAATTTCCTACAGTTAAATCATGCTTAAAAGAAACCCACTTTAACCTCAGTTGAAAAGGTTCAGGCAAAAACGGAGAATATTTTATAGGACCTTCCAAAAAATTCTCTCGTTCCAGAACTGTTACCAGCAATGACAGCACCGAATGCTGAAGAAGACACTATCACGGAGAACTGATTCTGTAAGTACAATGATTTATTGGACCAGTCTCTTTTTTGTGTGTGTGTGTGTGTCGCAACTCGTACATATATCTGGGCTAAAAATAAAAGCTACACTAATTTACCATTTCAAGGTAAATGTATCTGTAACTTTTTTTTTGAAAACGCTCCAGGTTTTTAAGAATTATCAAACTGCTTAAAGCGTGTCACATATATAAACTAATTGCTGATCTCGAATATGAATGTGTTACACACAACAGCGAAATATAAATTATTCATTTTTGTCATAGTCATGTATGTCAATATACAATTTCATATGTTAAATCAAAGATAGTGATAAATTCTATGTCGGTTTTGTAAGAACTTCATATCAATATTCAATGTACTTTCCTATTCCTTTAGCTTCTTTACACAGGTAGAGATATTTTTTAGGTAAGAAAACAAAACTCATTGCGAATGCATGTGATGAATAATACTTTCCATTCACATATTTCCCATAAATAATCATTAAAGGAAAAGCAGTTCGTAAATTAAATGCGTACAGTAAAACCATTTCATTGGTATTTGCATGATATAATTACATGAATGCATAATATTTTTTCTATGCTGAGTTTTTCTTAATAGTTTAACAGTTTCTAGTATTAAACATCTGCGAATGTCGCAACGTTTTTATCGATGGCTATTATTATATCGATGAGAAGAATTTTGAGACACACAGAGATTATTCCTTTTTATGTGTACTTATTCAAGAATATTTGTGTTGTTCAGCTCTAAATAAATCTAATGCCTATTTGACTTTTGCTGGGATCGTAGTTAAGCCTTTTAAAAAGAATAAACTTTAAAATAGTATCGTTAATGTGCGATTTTTTTTCTTATTTTAAACAATCTTTTGAAGTATGCTCTGCTATTATTGAAACAAGTTTTACCACAAGCAAGTAAATAAAAATTGGGGTTTTGTTGTTTGCATACCCATTGCATTAAATTGATCTGTTTGTCTGTTGCCATTGAAAATAAATAAAGAATGTTTTCTTTGCCAGTTTCGTTCATAGAATTCATATATAATTTTTGAGTTAGATCACAAATTTTTACAATGGGCTCAATTTAAGAAGGTCACATGATAAAGACAAATACGTGTTCTCCATTGAATTCGACGCAGACATCAAACCGACTGTACTTGTTCTATTTCCAAAATTTAGATAACATTTAAGATTTTGTAATCGCGGGTAAAGGTGCTCAAATATAATACAAAAAACATAAAAAAATTTTTTTTTTTATTAAAAAAAAATCTTATTTTACGGACACTTGGGGTGAGTGTCCAGGGGTCCGTGCCCGGATAAGTCGGAATCAACCAGATTTTCTGGTTATAAATTTCGATCCACCAGTGCCAAATGTGGGCCTGTAGATCTTCTGTGTACTTGACCCGAAATGATCTTAAATCTGCACTAGACGACGGCTAATACATGTAGCCAGTTGACATATCATCCGAAATTTTCAGTTTTCTTGGAGAATATATCCAAAAATAACATTTGAACCAGATTAATAAAGGTCGAGTGATTGAGTGAGTGAATATTAACGTCACACTTTTCAACTACGCAAGGACTTTTGACGACGGACCTCGTAATTTTGAACCATGGTCAAGTAACGAGGACGACACCTGGGCTTGCAGCCCCTGTCCTAACTACCACACCACACCAATGGGAGGACATTTGAGCTCTCGACAGATTTAACGTGCATTGCTTCCCTACACGGTGGATCTTCAGTTGTACTGGGCTCGAACTCGTGACATGCCAGCCTCGATCCGATACCTTGCCCACTTGGCTACCGCGGCCTCTAATTACGGTCGAACCAGGGCTTCAAATCGTAATATTTTTTCGTTCTGGTTCAACTAAAAATTATCGGTTCAGTCCCGATTTTCGTTCCGCCAAAAATAGCGGTATTTGTTCAGCTACGAATGAATAATTTTATTTTATGTATATTCTTATTTGCACTAAAAATATAATTCTACCAAAAACAAAATTTTTTTTTTTAATTTCTAACAGCAGATTATGAACAGAGTTCCTCAATCTATCTAGTACATTCGCCGAAAGCAGGTATCTCTTTTTAATGCTGCGCCATAATGGCGGATACCAATCGCCGCTGGTAATTTTGTGTGACGCCCAGTTTCCTCCCTAGAGGGAGGCACCTCAGCTCTGACGATGCGAACCTGTACTAGGATTTAATTTTGCCTAGAGTACCCCCATAGGCATCTTTTACTTGCCGTATAATCATACGACATGGCCGCTTTCGATTTTCTGCATCATGAAAATCCATCAACTTGGGCCGGGGTCGAACCCGCAATCTTAAGTACAGAAGGCCAGCGACAAACCAACCACGCCACCCAGCCGACCAAACCAAAAATTTAATTCCTTCAAAATATTGAAGATTCTATTCTTTTTCTTGATTGGTACACTATGTGAATTGATACATTTAACCAGCTTGTGCGATACGAGCGGTAAGCAGAGATCGACGAGCATTGGCATTGTTATCCATTATCAAAATCGCATTTCACAACCATGTCCAAGATTCTTTAAGTAGTTAGGAGAGGGGGGTGCCAGCTCAGGTGTCGTCCACGTCCCTTGACCATGGTTCAAAATTACGTGGTCCGTCGCCAAAAGCCCTCGTGTAGCTGAACAGTGCGACGTTAATATTAATCAATCAATCAATCAACCAAGATTCTTTAGTTTGTCTATTTAAATAGTCAAAATACAAACATCTGTGGATGTTTGCATACTGAGATGTGAAAAATATAACTCAGGCTGATATTTTTCTTAAAAAATCATTCAATACTTGTAGTTTATTCAATTAAATTAAATCTGCCTTCTACAAGTAGTTTCATGCGAAACTGAAACAAAAAACTACTAGTGAACATCAAAACAGGAAAGTGAGAAGCAAAGTACATGTAATGATGATAATTATGTGGTTGACGTTAAATTAAAAAAATATTAATGAGTTGGTTACAGTAATAAAATGACTGAAGATATATCGAACCGAAATAAACAATTTTTTTTTTTCGTTTCAGTTCTGGTTTTCGTTCTAAGCAAAATAACGGTTTTTTTCTGGTTTCCGCTTCAGTTCCGATTCGAAGCCCTGGTTTGAGCCCCTCAACACTTTGAGTACGTCACTGGAACTATTATCACTTTATTAACAATTATAAATTTAATTTTTGGGATCAAACTACAATGGTTGGATAAATTCAACAATCATTCTCTAGAAGCATATATTGCTTAAGCTGCTGCTGATACATCGAACCGAAATAAACAAATATTTTTTTCAGTTCAGTTCTGGTTTTCGTTCTAACCAAAATGACGGTTTTTCTGGTTTTCGCTTCAGTTCCGGTTCGAAGCCCTGGTTTGAACCCTTCAACCCCACCTTGTGTACGCCACTGCAACTACTATATATCACTTTATTAATAACAATACAATAAATTTAATTTCTGGCAACAAACTATATATATATAACGGATGGATAAATTCAACAATCTTTCTCTGGAAGCATATATTGCTTAAGCTGCAGCTACAATTGCAACTGGTACACACTGTGGAGTCAGAAAGGAGAAATCAGTCCCGAAATAAAGCCAGCCAGCAAACAACTGAGGAGGGGTGTTTCTTCAAAACCCCTTTCTTCTCATCCCTCCAATAAAGAGTGTTCACCCATCCAGAAAATGGTTTGTGATGGAGCTTAACTTTCGCCGTCCTCGCTGGAGAATGAAATCGTAAATAGAGGAAAATAGCGCACTCTTCTACGAGCCGTTTGATAAGGGAGGGTTTTAAGGTTGTTGCAAAATCCGACGAAGTTTTAATCCTTGCAGACAAGGGAGGGAGGAGGATTTAGGGGTGGGCAGGGATTCTCTCTTTTGAAGGGTACCACACCGTGAAGATGAGGTCTTGGCAGGTGGCAGGAGGGAGAGGGGAGAATGTTGTGTTATATGTGGAAGTTTTTGAAAGAAATCTGATGGTTTATAAATGTTTGAATTATACCAGAGTATACGGAAAGTATTGATAAAGCGTCTGTCCCTATATGAGTGTAACATAGCCTATATAAATGTTTAGGTAATTAGTTTCAATTCCACCACAAAAGGAATCTTCTTATTAACTCGTTTTAAAACAGCATTAGTATTATTTTTTTAATTAAACCTAAAAACAACGATGAATAAAAAAATGTATTTTTCAAAGCGACCAACTCTGTTTTTTTTAGTTATAGTTTAGTTAGTTTAAATGAGAAAAGTGACACACTCACTCATGCGAGATCTCCCTAACTATAAGAACTACATACTTGAAACTCGGCTAGCATACTTCTTTTGTTGAGTAGAGATCCGATATGAAAGGGTTTTGGGGGAACCTACCCCTAAAGGTTGTTGCGATGAGTTAAAAGGCATACAGATTAAAAGAATAAAGATTCTTATTTTCAAACTAAGAGACTTACAGACATAAAAATTGTTGAGCATATTTATCTTCGTTGTATAGAAAAAAACAAAGAACGGATTTAACGGAAATATACTTCAATGGGGAATTGTATCGGTATGGGGACGAGTTCCCGTTTTTGAACTAATAAAGCTACAAATTTGAAATTTTGCAAGCATGGTTCTCTTGTTGAGTAGACATTTGCTAAGAACGGGTTTTAAGAAAATCGACTCCAAATGTTGGAGCGTTAAGGAGGTGTACAGATAAAAATGGCCATTTTTGAACAATTCGACCTTCAAACTTGAAATTTGGTGAGCATGCCTTTTTTATTTAATAGCAATTCGCTTAGAATGGTTTTAAGGAATTCGATTCCCAAGAGAGTTTATGGTTGCTAAAATATAGACATTATAGAGTTTTGGAAACACATGTCCTTTTTAAATCAAAAGGGGAGAGCAGTAAGCATGTTTATACATACATATTAAAGCTCAATGGTAAGACATATAATTGATAATTTAAAAACAGTATATATATATTCATACAACGTCATGAAATACCCAGTGAAATTTGCGGGTAACGCCTAGTAATTATGCATTGCTTGTTATTACGAAAAATTATATATACCACAAATTCTAATATAGTAGTTCTTTAAAATAGTTAGAATCTGTAGAGAAATAATTGTCAGTTTGAAGAATGTTTTGAAAATTATGTCATATAGAAGAAATAAATATGAAGAGTGAAACAGATGCTTTCTTGTAGTAGTGCTTTTCGAAATTCAGGTCAAAATTGCTGCTATGTTCCTTCAAAATGACATCATACCGTCAGGATCATGCATACTTCAATTTAAAGGTCAATGTCTACGAGTGTGCGTTTTGCAAGTTCAATCTTTTGGTGAACGGTTCGCCTTGCAAATGTTTTACGTGCTTTCAAGCGCCCAATAAACTGCTCGGTAACTTCTCGCAGCGAACCATCTGGACTTCTCGTGAAGTTCAGATTCGGATGATGTCGTGTATAAATCTTTGATTTCTTTTTCTCTTGAGAACCATCATTATGCAGTGGGGTTAAAAATAGTTGTTGGTTCATCAATGGTAGAAGCTTGTTGCACAACTAATTTCAAAGAATAGTTTAACTCTCAAGTGTTTATGTGCATATTGGCACAAGAATTTTCGTCCTTATTTTTTTAACTAAAACGGGTAACACTGCATAACAATTTCTAATTTTTTTTAAGTTGAATGTTACAATTATCATGCTTCTCAATTTTCTTTTTGGATACACAACATAATATTATAATAATGCACTGCTCTTTAAAATGAACCAAAATCAGAGAGAAATATTAATAATTAAAAAAAAATTTACAGACAATTATACATAATAATATGAGCATTTTGATATTTTTTAAGTTGAATGTTATAAAATATTCTGTTAAGTTCCCGGCTAAATGAAAAAAAACATATTTAACTGAATTGTAAAGGGAAGCTGCTCGACAATGTTTAGAAACAAACCTTATAATTAGTTTTAAGCGTACACTTCATGAAAAGTAGCATAATAAACATTCCCACAAAATAAAATTTTAAATTTAATTTTAAAAAATAATTTTGAAATTTTAAAAAATCAAGGGCTTTGCCTTATGATGGGACGAAAAATAATTGTATTATTTTTAATATTTAAAGACTTCATTTTTAACCCGGGAAGGTATGTAATCACCTTAATTGCGATAAAAACTAATATTTTGGTAATCTGATACATCTGTGAATCATATAACAATTATATTTTCCCTAAATCTTGTGTTTTGTTTTTTTGTCTGGAGAAACAAAATAAATATTTCTACAATCTTAGTATCCAATTTTCCCCTTTGTCTTGCTTATTCATTACAATTTTAAGTGTGCCGGAAAGTTCTGTCTGATTCGATTACAACAATTTCGCAAGTTTGGAAAGGCTTGATTAAATTCAACAAAGCCTTTCGGAACATATTCGAAAAGTAGATTGATAGGTGTCACATAAGTCAAGTCAAGATAGGTGTCACATAAGTTAAGGCGAAGTAGGTGCCACATAAGTTAAGTCAGAACAATGTGCATGATCGTGTTATCTTATGCACATTTTTGCTTGTACGGAACAAGATCGAACCCTTTATGGACTTGTTGGTAACTGGGGGTGGAAAGTCAACTACCCCTGATGTCATCGTAAGGAATAGAGCCTATTGTGAACCCGTAAAACTTGCCCCCTTCACCTCTAAGCCGAAGTTGAGCCTGAGTACAATAAAGCTGTGTATATATTGGGAAATTCGACATTTGAGGACCAATAAATACAGTTTCAGCTGTTGAAATTGAACGAAAAGCTAAATTGGAAGACGTATTGTCAACGATTGGATTCATTTAAAAACAGCATTTCAAGAAAAGATCCCGTCGATGTTCAATATGAAAGGCATCATACTGCTTATGCAAGGCCACATGGTACTTTGGAGACTCGTCAGAAACTCACAAAGCTAGGCTGAAAGATTCTGCCGCATCCGCCATACCCTTCTACTTAGCACCCTTCGGTTATCACTTGTTTCTGTCCCTATAAAACGTTTCACAGGACAAAAACTTCAAAAATAAAGTATTATTTCAGACAAGGATTGGCTCAAATTTTCGCTTTTAGGGATAAGGCATTTTTTAAAAATGGGATATAAAAATTGCCATCGCGCTGGAAAGAAGTCATAAAAAATGACAGCCTTGTTAGAGTTTATCCAAAGAGTGAACACGACTCTCATTTTAGGAATTTCACAGGGTCAGATTTTTGAAAAAATAGTTTAAGTGCAACATCGAAGAGGAAACAATCAATGGCGTAGCTAGTTCTGAAAAGGTCCTGTGTCGAAATTCTATGGATGTCCTTTTGGGGGTTTCTTTTGAGGTTTACGGTTTTAAATTTGGGGGCCTAGTATCATTCATACGGCCGATACGGCGATAGCTACATCCCTGGAAACAATATTTACTCATGGAAAATTGTATGTGACTCTGACCAAGCGCAGAAGCAAAGACAAAGTAAAAATTCAGTGCAGTGCAATTTATAGAAAAAGGTGATTAGGAGGATTGTTTTTGAAGATGGACTAAATTAAATTACAAATTAATAAAACTACATATAGATCACAGTTTTACAATTTGAGCAATGAATACGGACAGTTGTATAATATGTATAATGGGGGTTGATCCACTGTTTGGTGAGCTAGGAACACCCCCCTCGCCCTAGTAATCAATAAAGTTTATTTAAGGTATGAAAAATTTATCACCTTAATTTATTCTAAAAATGGACAGAGCTTTTCAGTAGACATACTATTTACCTAAACATATTATATAGGTTTGATTCAATTCAAATGAAGTTAAATTCTAAAATGAACTTTAAGTCTTTAAATTAGCATAAGCATGTCACAATTAATCATGGACTTTTCTTTCCACTGAATGCCAGTAAGAAATTGTGCCTCGCAGTCTGGTTTTACATATGAACGTCCGGATGAGTTAATGAAGTTCGTTGCACGGCACCTCGGATTTGAGACGAGACAAGGGGTGACAAAAGATTGTCTGGGGTGTGGTACCAACGATAAGTCATCGAGCGTGCCTTTTTATTTTCTTTAAGAAAACTGATCACAAAAATATGCTAATGTGAGATAATTATAAGAAAAAGCTAATTTGTAAATGAGACTGGCTGTAACTCCTTGTAACTAGTCATACAACTTTAAAGAATTCAACAGACGATTTTTCAGCATTTGTTTTGTCTTTCATTTATTTATTTATTTTATATCCTTTTCTTATTCTTGTGCCCGTTATAACAGAAATCAGAGCATTTTGGTTTTAATTGAGAACAAGTAAAATAAAAAAAAATATTTAAGTCAATTCCTTCTTAAGTCAACAAAGAAAAAATTTACTTTAGTTATTTTTTATGAAATAATTACAATTAATGTAAATAAATATATATACATATGACAGAAACACAAGAAAGAAGGTGCAAGAATTCTCAAACAGAAGGGCCTTGAAACGATAGAGAAAATCTCTCAGGAGAATTTTGAGGTTGCCTATACAGACGGCTCATCTAACATTTCTCTCAACAAGGGAGGAGCTGGCATTCTCTTCCAACTTCCAAATAAAGAAAGAAAAATGCACAAAATTAACACTGGGTTAATAGCGTCTAATTTTACCAGCGAACTTCTTGCAATTAAGGAGGCACTCATCCTGTATTCGACCCATCTGGAGCTCTCGGGCACAACTGAAGGACTGGCTATTTTCTCCGACTCAAGAGCGGCCTTAGAATCAATCATTAAAGGAGATACGAACATAACCTCTGCTATCAATGTCCTACTTGAAAGTTTGCATTGCAAAGGGAAATCCTGCTTATTGCAATGGATTCCTAATCACGTAAACATTGAGTGAAACGAGTGTGTGGACTCCCTGGCCAAAGAGGGCAGAAATGATGACCAACTTTGCCCCACCATTACGCTTGCAGATGCAAATGCAGTCGCAAATTATAGACTTCTGCCTCATCGCTACTAAAAACCCCTCATTGTCGATTTTGATTGCTCTAGAAATCTTACATCCATAATTGCAATACTAAGGATGGATCATTTTAAAGGTATGAAGATCTATCTCATCAGACAAAACTAGAATTTACATCCCCTGCAAGAACTGCACCGAGGCCCAACTAACGCCAGACCACATCCTAGAATGTCCGGCCCTTACTCTGCATATTATACGGCCCGGAGTGGTGCCACTGGTTTCGGAGCTACGCGAGGTTCTTTACAGCGCTGATGCGCCGAGACTTGCGGAGGCGGTTCAGAGAGCTCACGACATTATCTGATTGTCCATGGACACGATAAAAAAACAAAACAAAAAAACCAGAAACACAATATTAAGGGGAAATTAATTTCTATTAATTATAGTTAAAATATTATTTTGTCATCAAAACAATCATGTATATAAAATTTCAGTTCAACTGAATGCTTTAAAACGGGAGAAAAAAAACTCTTTTAAGGTTTTGACCCAAGTCGCTAAATGAAGCCATCATTGTTGTATCTGTAATACTTTAAATATTTGGTTTCAGTCTCAATTAATTTTAATTGATAATAATTAAATTATCGTATTGTCAACCTAAACAATAGTGTATAGAAAATGTCAGCGCAAATGAGCGCTTTAAAATGTGAGAAAAAAAACTTTTAAAGTTTTGACACAAGTCGCTTAAATGGTCGCTAAGTCGCCAAAAATGTTGCCAACTGGGCTGTATCTGTAATTCTTTTTGAATAATTAGTTTCACTCCATTAATTTGTATTAATTATAATTAAATTACCGTACTGTCATCCCAAATAATAGTGTATATAAATTTTAGCTCAAATAAGCGCTTTAAAATGTATTTTATTAACGATTGAAAATTTGAACAAAATATGTGTAGGGAGATTGTGAACTAATAGTAGGAATAGAAAAATCCGACAAAAATTCGAATTATCTCTTTTGGCCTTGATTATTTTTTTTCTGTTATTTCCCAAAATGTGAAAACTCTAAATTAAAAAGAGTTGTTGAACCAAATATAAGTATTTTGATATATTTTTAATTATTATGGTGGAACTGGACGTATAACAAAATCTCCAGTTAAGTTGAATTTATTCTATAAGAAATTCGTTAAGCCTGTTACAGATTTTGGAAGAATATGTTTATAGAGAAACTAAGAGTTTAATTTTAAAATACTTAATATACACTTTAATGATAAAAATACTAAGAATATGCTTTTAACAAATATTTGATGAAAAAAATACATTGTTATATATTTTTTATTTGATTTTTTTTGTGGAAATTATCTTCCATTTTTTTATAACTGCAGTTAACTTGAAGAATATAAATATAAATTCTACTTCTATATAATCATTAAATGAACATCGTTTGTATTAAATGCACGTACAAACTTTTTTCTTTTATTTCTGTTAATATATAATTCTTGCTATAAAGATTTTCCATAAGCAATTTCAATATTATATAAAAGCAGGATTCTTGAAATCATATTTGGATGCATTTGAAAAGAGATTACAGAAAAAAAAATTAATGAAAATAAAAACATTATTTTTTTATTGCTTTTTTTACATATTTACCTTTTTCACTCAAATAATCTTTCTATTTCACTAGTAAAATACAAATGAATGGTAATAAGGAAGTAAACACTCCTCCATTTGAAAGGGGGGAAAAAAGAGATCAAAAGAAAAAATAAGAAAAAGAACAAGAAAAAAGTTGTGAAAAGAAGAGAAAAGACAGGTGGAACACAAGAACAAATAAATAAAAATAATCTCGCATTCGTGGTTATTTTGTAAAAAGATTACTCGCAAACGATAAGTTATTATGACTCAGTCTGTCAAGCGTAGACTGACTCAAAAAGTTCAGAATAAAAAAAAAAAAAATCTCTTTAAAACTTCAAGCACGTATTGTATTCTTGTTAGATTTTTTATTCTTCTCGAAGCTTATTGGCTACGCACTAAACCGTAGAGTTAAGACACACATAGTAAAGTAAACAGGTTCGTACTATGCATTTCGTGATGCCATTTTTCCACCTACGTTAGATAAAGCCAAACGATTAATTTCAATTCTTTATCGTTTGGCAGAACTTTGATAAGCCTATCGTTCGGTTCATCGAACATAAACATATTCTTCGGTTAGGGGTAATGAATTGTGTGTTTTATCTTTGCAATTAGGATTTAATTTAGAAATGAACGAATCATATTTTCGATAGAAGTGAACTGAAATGAAATTATATTTTTTATCCTCGGAATTTTTGAAATAATGCAGATACTATATTTATGTAAAAAGAAAACTAACAGGAGAACGTACCATTTTAAAGTTAATTTATAAACATTAATGTTTAATAATTTCTAAAGTTCCTTTGACCTATTAATTAGTTTAATGCAAAGTTTAAGACGAAATAAAAGCAAAAAATATTAAAATTAGTGACCTTTTCCAACAAAATTTACTTTAGTGATATATTATTTACAGATTTAAAAATCTCGTTTCATTTTCTGTCTCGTATAATACGTTGAGATTACGAAGATTGCAAAAGCAAATAAACAAATATATAGATATATAAATAAAACATAATAAAAAAAAATAAATCAGGTAAATGGAAACAACTTATTGTTAGGTAAAAATCAATTGCTTGGAATAATGATCACAGAGAAGAAAGTACAATTTAAATCCTGTTGCAGTAATTCGTCCAATCACGGCATAACATTTTCTAGAAAATTAAAAATGTAAGTAGGTTTATCTATCTCTTCATATATACATACAGTGAAAATCGTTTAACACAAAACCGAGGGGACGGAAATGTTTTTCGTGTTAAAGGATATTGTGAAGAAAAACTGTATTCAACAAAATTAAATTTATTAAAGTACAATTTATTTACATAGATATGTATATATACATATATTTAATAAATTAAAAATCATGTATTTAATGTAACAAAAACATTCACAAGGAAATTTAATATAAAATTTTCAAGGATTTGTAAAACAAACATTGTTTTTTTGGAAAATAATCTGATACTTTCTTTAATTGCCTTTAATAGCTTCAAATTGTCAACAAATTGTTCGATATCGTGCCTTTTCTTATTCATTTAACCATTGAAATGTCCTTCTAAGTAACTGAGCATACTTTTTTTTTGTTGTTCCTCATTTCGGATGACGTGGAACCCGGAGCTGCATTATTCATTTAATTTTCTTCTTCGGAATCTGCATCAATTATATTTTTTAACTTTTTGCAAACTCCAAAATGTCTTTGTCTGCCATAAAATTGGGGGAGTACATACATTATTATCATCTACTACAACCAGTGGCACACACAAGGGCGGGGGTCCTCAAACAAAGCCCTTGACTTTTTTTCCCTATTCATTATAATTCTAAGTATATAGTACGTAAAATTTAATTAAGTATTTGTTATTAATGATTAATTTTATTAATTAATGCTAATTATTTATTCAATAATTAGTTTTTTACTGTGTTTTGTTCCCGAAAATCGACAAAATCAAAAGGAGCATGATACAAGAATGGTGAACTTTCGATCCCGGACCCCCTTGAAAAATTCTTGTGTGTGCTACTGACTACAACGAATTCTTTCATTGATACTATGTGACAGCCCAATAATTCGGAAAAATTTCTAATTTCGATTGATGTTTTCATATTTTGTTCATACTCAGAAGGGGAAATCTTTTGGTGTTAAACAATTTTCCTTTCATGTTAAGAGGGAAAAAATTTATGAAAATACATAGTAATTTGTTGGGAATATTGTATTATTTCGTGTTAACCGATATTTCGTTTAACAAGCGTTTTCATGTTAAACGTACTTCACTGCATATCTATATATATTTATGGTCTTTATAAAGTCTAGATAGACGCGTTTGAGTGTATCTTATGTACCGTTTTTTAGACATTTGAAGTGATTTTTTACCCCATTCTTATTAAACCGTACCAAAAGGTCTACACAATTTCTTAGGTTTTAATTCAAAAACGTTGCACCGTGGGAAAACTTAAGAATAATAAGAGTTATTTCTACAAGCTTATTAATTGTTAGTTTTTCCCTAACCTAATATTCGATATATTTACTACAGCCACATTTAAATAACAATAATCATTTTTGTTGTATCGTAACGTTCTAGAATTACAATAAATTTACGAATCAGAATAAAATGAAGAATATTAAAAAATGCGCATGAATGAATAAGTTTACATAAAACATTAGAGTTGGAACGGAGGAGTTTCACTATTTAACAATAAACTTAAAAACTAAATCACTACAAACATGACAGCTTTTATTTTTGATTTTATAATTACTAATTCATCATTTCCATTCAGGCAAAAGGGGGTTCCATTATTATTATATGATCCTATTAATAAATTAGCTATTTTTGGTTCATTCAGTGAGCCTTGTTTATTTTTAACAAAGTAAATTCACATAAATAAGTAGGGGGAGAGGGGTATTCTCCCCTGTTAGTTTAACGGAGGACCAGCTCCATTGTGTACGTTATACAACTGTTCATATACTCATTGCTAAATTTATAAGACTGTAATTTACATGTACACGTATTATGTCGTTCTAGTGCCATCAAGCTCCATCAATTTTAAGGTACGCATTTTTGATGTAATGTTGTGTAAATCTTTGAGGTTGGAGTTGTTGACTGTGTGAACTGAAAATTGAGCCTTATTGCCAATTTGTAACCGTAATATTGAACAGGACTTACTGTCTTTTTATTATTGTTTCCGTGTGTGAGATAGATAAATAAATGTATCACATCATCACGAAAAGCTTTTTTTATATAGAGAAAGTTACGTGTTTATTCAAATAAGTGCAGGTGTCTCTCGTATAACACGTTACTTGTAAAACACGGTTTCGATATTACACGGTACAAAATTTGCGATTATTATAACATGGTTTCTATATTATACGGTGTAAAATTTTCAATTATTGTAACATGGTTTCTATATTACTCGGTGTAAAATTTTGATATTATTATAACACTGATTCGATATTACACTATACAAAATTTGCGTTTATTATAACATGGTTTCGATATTACATGGTACAAAATTTGCGATTATTATATCATGGTTTCTATATTGCGCGGTGTAAAATTTGCGATTATTATAACATTGATTCGATATTACACGGCACAAAAACTTGAACTCAATACTAAACGCTTTTCATATAACATGATTTGAAAAAAAATGTAATATAAGTTTCGTTGAATAAGGGGAATTTCCACAACTAGATTAATATCTCCACTTCGAAAACATTTGTAATATTGCATCGGTTGCTTATTTAAATTTAATTGATCTGCAAAAAGTAATAGCTTTTTTTTAGCTAAAAAAAAAGCTTTTATTGAAAAAATATTTTCCAGTTGTAGGTAGTGGAATATTTAAAAGATAATTGACAAGTATTTTAGCTCCTCATAGCTGTGCCTCTCAAACTTTCAATATTTGTGACCCAATATTCAATCTTAATTTTCATCGCACCCCCATCCATACGATAACAATGCATTGGATTCAAGAGTACTATGCTTTGACGCTAAAGCTACAATACGACTTTAACCTCTTAAGTGCCACCTGCTTATATATATGTCTCACTCAACCAAAGCGTTAATTGCCTCAGACGTACATATACGTCTTTCCGAAATACGATCTTTTCTGTGTACTGCTATCCACAAAATCATTTCGAAGGTTTTGGAATGCAACAAAAGGACCTTAACAGTGTTTGCGAATGATTTACTTATTTCAGAGGATTTTTTCCTTTGCTTATTTATTCCTTTTCTTCCCCCAATACATCAGATACGCGTGCCTACGTGGAAAACGGTTGCATTGGGGAGTGAATGTAGTAACTATTAATCGGCAATTGAGGGATTAATTACAAACCGTACAAATTATCAAGATAAATGTTCATCTTTGTATTTAATTTAATATATGACAAGCCCAAGGAGTCACTGGAAATTATTAAAAACTTGTTCTTAACTTAATATTGTTAAATTAATTATAAAATGCATTGTGTAGTACTGATATACTTATAAGTGTATTATATCAGTGTAAATGTGTACTTTATTTTTTTTATTATGTCAGAATGTATTTTCTTTGTTACTTTCAGTAAGTTAATAGTTTTTTTTAAGTAAATTTTTGTTCTGGGGGGACTTTTCAATAGGTTCGCGCCTCCCTAGTAGAGTTTTCACCCCCCCCAGGAGAGGGAGGGAGGCGTGCCCCAAAGTTAGAGAAACGAAGTCTTATAGAGAAATTCCGAAAGAATGCCAGATAACTTATGTAATGATGGAGAAAAATGCCTAGTGAGAAGAAGAGTTTCAACCAACTTTGAGAAAAAAAAAAAAAATTAGCTGTAATTTCTGGTGAGAGTGATGATGAAAATTAGTTTTGTAATGCTAAGAAGCCGTTTCTGTTTATTTTATAAGAACAATAATTACATTTTGAATTTATTTTTTACTGTATTCTTAGTTTTTATATTTCATATTTTTGTTTTTGATTAAAAATTTGAAGTCAAATTTTTCATTCGCATGTTTCATTAGAATGAAATTTCAGCTATCATAAAATTTTACACCTTAGGACTTGATTTCGGTACAATACGATACACATTGCCTTGATTTATATAATTTGCGAGTTTCGTATAACACGGTACATATTGCCCTGATTTACATCATGTACATTCATTATTTGTTTAATAAATAAATAAAATAATAATTCAAATAAATCAATGAAAAAAAAAGTCTAGTATTACACGTTACAAATTAACCGTGTGATGTATATGGATATAAAATACATGGTAATAAATAGAAATAAGTATACGGGTTTATAAAAAAATTATAAAAAATATACGGTTTATAAAAAAGTGAGAACACAGTTGCATCAGGTAATAAACAGTAAAACATAAAATAAAATTTATATTATGTGTAAGTTCATATTATGTAAGTCTTTAATTAGAGAGAATAGCTACTTTTTCTAATTTTCTTGTTACCAATAATAAGAATTTTATAACAGAGATATTGAGTTACCACACACAATATCTTTGTGTAATAACACATACAAATCTTTATTTTTAAATCAAGAGTCGTCGAAATACTTCTTGGTATGTGGATAAACACAATTTTACGAGCACCACCCAAAATTGGGCATCCAAAAACAACACATATCTCCTTCCACGGTACATTTATCAATGTTCTACATCGAAGAACATCCCATCCCCCACCCTACCTCCTCCCACGGGCATGAAGCGTGTCCCTCGAAAACCGGCAACACGTTTCATCCACCCTTAGGGTCAAGGGTAGCCCTGGAACCAGTTCTGAGATCTTTGGGCGAAACCATTCAAAGAGCTTCATTACTATGCTACCCCCCTCCATAGCTATCGTGACCGCCGTACTCATACTACAAGGATCGGATTATTATTTATTTTTTTTTCTCAACTGTATATCGTGTCCAAACACAAAGTATGGTTCTTTCCATGGCGTTACTTACTTACAGTCGCCTACTTTTGTTAATTTTTTTTATGAAGATTTTTACCAATTTTTTCCCCGGTTAGTTATGACTTTAGTTTGAACTTTTCTGTTTGGTTTAGGGATTTTTCAACAATGAAGTCGTGCTCTGGAGAAAGGGGGGTTGAAATAGGGAAGTGAACGTGCGGTGAATGTGATTGTGTAGGAGATAAAGGTATATGACTCTTTTTTTTTTTTTTTTTTTTCGTGCGTGAAGAAGGATTGTATTAGGAGGGAATTAAGGGTGCTTATAACATAGTACGGTATGCGGGTATATTTATTTTGTGAGGATATTGGTATTGAGTTATGATTTATGTCATGATCTTTTTACGAGCTTATAGATATTGCATTTGATTAATGAACAGATGATTCGTGAGTCTATTCGGTTAAAATCATTCTGATGGCTTCAAAACTGAATTAGTATCCACACAATAGTCCGATACGCACTGGTGTAGTTAGTCCTGAGTCTCTGCATCAAAATTCCTAGGGAAAGGGGGTTCAAGGAATAAAAAATAATCGCATTGATAAAACTTATTTGAAAGAATCATGCATACACTTATTAAACACACACCAGTGGCGTAAGATACACCTCAGCATCGCGGAGGAGCCCAAAGCCTGATTGAAGCCAAGTACTTACCTTTTGTAATTTCAGGCTTGGAGTCAGTGGCATAATCACCCCCCCCCCTTGCAAAGTCAGGTTTTGAGCCTCAAGCCTAAATACGGACTTGGAGTCAATTAGGATTTGGGCCCCCTAGAATCCCTGGGCCCTCCCGCGGTGCAGAGGTTGCGGAAGTGTGAGTTATGCCACTGCTTGGGGCCCAAAATCTGACTTTGCAGGGGGCCCTAATATTCTCCGTTACGCCACTGACACACACATTGTAAATATAGATACACTTATTAGACGCACACAATGTAAGTATACACACACTTACTAGACATACACAATGTAAATATACATATACAACATAAACATATGCATTAAAAAACTTTATTACTTAAAAAATAGCATAGTTGTTTAATATTTTCTCGATTTTCTTTCGGCAAACTTCTTTATAATAACACCAATTGTAGAAGAGGATTTCTATAATTCAACTTCTTCTGTTTCTGTTGATAGTGTTGCTAAGTCCGATAAGATATCTTGTCTTATGGAAGTTCTAAGATAATTTCTAATAATATTTAGCTTAGAAAAGTTTTTTCAGTTGTTGCAATTGTGACCGGAAGAGTAAAAAAATCAACAGGTGTACTGCTCACAGGCGTAGCTAATTCTGAGTGGGGGGAGTATAAAAAACTATGAGGGGGTTTCTTTTTGGGTGCCCTTAACATTTTACTATTCTTTGCTTACTCATTTTGGGGCCCTCGAAGCTTGGAGTCATCATATCATTGATATTGCTGTAGCTACGTTCCTGAAAATATGCTTTGGAAACCATGTTTTTTTAAAAATCGAGGAAAAAATGGATAACGTATGTTCCAGCTGTAGCACCGTGAGTAGCTAATCATCAATAAATTGTCACAGCCTAATTTGGACATAAAAGGTTGGTTTATTTGCTCAACAAATTCTTATTGAAGCAATAAATTACAGTTTATGCGCCAAGCCGTTGCAGTCTGTCTATAACAGTCTAATTCTCCATCGCCACCGGCGTCCATCATCTTTCCTTCCTTTTCACTCCAATCTCGGACCAAGTCTCTTTCTTTAGCGCTTTCCATCCAGGGCTCTCCTCTCCAGTTCTCTCCTTCTAAGGCTCTCCTCTCGTCTCCTGAAAAAAAAAACCCCTTTTTAAACACCAGGGACGGGTCCACAACAGCCCCTCATCCCTTCTTATTGGCAGGCCACAAAAGTCTCTCTCGGCCTCCCTAGTCCTATTCGTACGTAATACACAAAAACACTCTCGGACCGTCTGGACCAAGAGCGCCATAATTCTTGTCCATCACACCACCTGTATTCTATTATATCATTCTCTCGACACCAGCCGAGGCGACAGGATTCTTTTTATACATGCTTCACCTATTGTCAATTGGTGCCGGTTCTCTTTTCAACATTATGACGGCCAGTCTGGGCGTTCTCTTGCCCGAATTCAAACAATAAGCGATGGCCCCAATGGCTACGTGCACTGGTCATTTAACATCTAGTTGAAGCCATAAAACTTATTGGAATCGAAGGAGGGGTTTCACAACAATCGAAGACGTCACACGGTACTTTTAACACAAAAAATAAGATCAAAATTTTCGGGTGAGCGTTACACGCCGATATAAAAATGATAGCTTTAAAATGACGAAAAGATGAGCACATAGAATTAGATTCCTATGCGGACTGTTTCTAAATACTGCTTATTTAAAAGAAATGAAATATCTTATGAACGTTCATTATTTGATAATAAGAAAAGTCCATCATATTCGTCTTCTGGTATATTTTCTGGCTGGAACTGATCCCAGGGTGTCCGCCACCGGATTGCAATATACCAAATGGGCCCTCCATCTAGAGATTTTTCATATTTTGACTAATACTTAACGTTGACGCAGGGCCGGCTCTAGCAGTTTTGGCACCCCGGACTAAAGTGGAAAATGCCGCCCATCTCTCCAAAGCAAAAAAATTATATATATATATATATATATATATATATATATATATATATATATATATATATATATATATATATATATACATATATATACATATATTGTTCTAAGAATACAAAATAATTCGAAATTAAGAACATGATCCCCCGTTATAATTCACTAGTCTAGCTAGTCCTGAGTGGACCCTGTATCTAAATTCCTTGACGCCTTTTTTGTGAGGGCGGGTATTACATTTTATAATGTTTTGCTTACACATTTTGGGGCCCCTGAAACTTCAGGTCTCCGTATCATTGCTACGGTGATGGCTTCGCCCCAGTTATGATTTTAAACGAGTTAAATTTAAGAGAACTAGCCCATTTTAGCACGCCAATTCCTTGGAAAAACTCAATTGATGATGGGGATCACAAGCATTTATTTTAACTTATAACCACTCAAGACTGAAATAAAAATTTCCTGTGCCTCTCTATCTACTAAAAACTCTTATTAACCTTGTCCTCTTTAGAAAAAATAGCACTGGACATCGTATGGGGGAAAAGGAATGTCTCTTGTGACCCCACTCCTAGATGGGGAGAAAGTTACTAGTGGAAGATGAGTAAACATATGAAATTTCATAATTTAACATATACTCGCGCCTCGAGCCCATTCAAGTTTTAATATAAAAGAAAACTGACATTAAACTTATACAGAGTATAAAATAAGGAAATAGGTAGTTTAAATGAAATACCAAATTCATATCTAATAATATTTTAGAAAATATAACAAATTTTTTGTAATATAAAAAAATATTTTACAAATTTAATCCAAATGCCGCTCTTAAAATTTGCCGCCACGTACAGGGGTCCGGTTTGTCCGGCCCTAGTGCCACCCCTGGTTGACGATATAAACTCATCTACTTGTGGAAGAGTGAAAAGTAAAAAAACACAAACATTAATCATAATACAAGGAAACAGAAAAAAAAACCCCATATCTTTCCTCTTTTTTTCAACTCCTACTATTAACTCACACTCTCTCTATATTTATTTATTTATCTTGGTGGGATTTTCAATCGTTAATAAAATACATTTTAAAGCGCTCAATCGAGCTGAAATTTTATGTACATGATTATTTTGGCTGACAATACAATAATTTAATTATAATTAATAAAAGTTAATTGATTAAAACTAATTGTTTAAAGAATTACAAATACTGCCACGTTGGCGAATTAGCGACCCTTTCGGCGACTTGCGTCAAAACTTCAAAAGGTTTTTTTCTCACGTTTCAAAGCATTCAGTTGAACTGAAATTTTGTAGACACGGTTTTTTTGGATGGCAATACGATACTTTAATAATAATGAATAAAAATTACTTACCACTTAATGTTGTGATTATGTCCTATGTATATACATATTTAAATTAATTGTAACTATATAATAAAAAGTAGCTAAAATAAAATTTTACTTTTGTTGATCTAAGTAGGAGAAAATTGACTTAATTTTTTTTTTATATTACTTGTTAATCTTTTCCTGCATTCTAAAGAGGATTCAGTTGAAAACTTTCCATTTCCTAAAATGCTGGTTAAGTTTAAATATCCGCATGTCTTGCATAATATTAACCATATTAGATATTTTCGTGAAGCAACTTTTGCAAAAATCCTTTTTGAGACGCCTTTGTTAAGCCTCGATCCTCAGTGCGACGCCAGTGCCACTGATAAGCAAGAAAACCTTTTCTATTGCGGTATTGCCGCCTATGCCACGAATTTTGCAATCAAATGAAGAGTGTATG
This sequence comes from Trichonephila clavipes, assembly GCA_019973935.1. Classification (NCBI taxonomy): domain Eukaryota; kingdom Metazoa; phylum Arthropoda; class Arachnida; order Araneae; family Nephilidae; genus Trichonephila; species Trichonephila clavipes. Next base: position 1,368 of record BMAU01016058.1, on the reverse strand, counting down.
TCAAGAGTAGGCATCAGTGGCGCACACAAGGGGGGCCCCGGGTCCAGACCCCATAGCCCTTGATTTTCTTTTTCCGACTAAGTATAATCCTATGTGTGTATCGTACAAAAAAATTTTTATTACGGTATTAAGTATTTGTTATTAACAATTACTTTTATTAATTAACGCTAATTATTTACGCAATAATTAATTTTCTAAAGTTTTTTGTTCCCGAAAACCGACAAAAACAAGCTAATGTGCTGGGCGTCGTATTGGAGCATACTACGGGAATGGAGGACTATCGATCCTAGACCCTTCCCCCTTCCATGAAAAATTCATGTGTGAGCCACTGGTAAAAATTAATGCAGTGCTTCTCAAGCTTTCAATATTTGCGACACAATATTCAATCTTAATTTTCATCGCACCGCCCTTCCTTACAATAACAATATATTGAATTCAATAATACTATATTTTGACGCTAAAGCTACAATACGACTTTAACCTATTTTGTCCCACCGATGTATAAAAACGTCTCGCTCAACCGAAGCGATAATTGCCCCAGACGTGTATATACGTCTTTTAAAATTTTCTTTGCATTGCTATCCATACAATTATTTCGAAGGTTTTGGTTTGCAATAAAAGGACCTTGACTGTATTTGGGAAGTATTTACTTTTTTCAGAGAATACTTTTGCTCATTTCAAGTTTTTTTTATATCAGGGCAAATGTGTGTATTTTATTATGTCAGGATGTATTTTGTTTGTTTACTTTCAGTAAATTAATGATTTTTAAAAATATTCTTTTGCTTACGACTTTTCAATATGTTCGCGTCCCCCTGGAGAAGTTATCACTCCCCCCTAGGGGGCGCCCCCACAGTTTGAGAAACGCTGTATTAATGGATAATGGATCAACACACTGTACACTAACTTTCGTAGTTCTATACACTTATTTTGATTTTTTAATAATTATTTAAAATTCAACGCGTATTTATTCGACTTATTATAAGTTTTATTTTGAGAATTTCGTAAAAAAATTTACTTGAATTTTTAAAAATAAATGCGGTTTGGGTCGTCTCTTGTTTCGGCTGCCCACGTGAGGTGCGCACGCTGATTACCTTCTAGGGGCCCTGTTTTCAGGTGCATTATTGAATTCTGTTTCCTGTTTAGAATCAAGGACGTCTTAAAACTTTTTAAGGCCCTCTTTAAGTTATCTTGAACGTTGACATTGTAATAAATTTATTACAATATCACGGAAAACTTTATATATATATATATATATATATATATATATATATATACTAGCTGTACCCTGCCACGCGTTGCTGTGGCTCAGTCTTGTTTAACAGAAAGGACATATTTTCAGTATGTTAAATAATTTGCATTGCACATATG
>BMAU01016056.1:70000-194580 GCA_019973935.1 Trichonephila clavipes | reverse complement strand
TATGATGAGGTGTCAAATGTGAAGCTGTACCCAATGTCCTCTGTGTGTTTTTGTCTTGCAGATTAACAATTTAGAACACTAAATTTTATATTAATTGAATTTTATGTATTTTTTTGATAAATTAGTATATTACGAGGTCTGTAAAAACTGAAATTTAAGACAGATCGTTTGATTTTTTGTATGATGATTTAGGAAATGTATAATTGCCATTGGTTTTTTTTCTAAGATCAATTTTCCTTATTCTAGACATTTGGCATGATGTTGTGAGAGCAAATTTTTTAAAAACCAGTAAGCGTTTAAATAGTGTTAAATAATGCCTAAAATTAATACTTTGAGACATTTGACGTAATTTTATACGTGTATTAGTTTCTTGTACCCAGTTAGAAATCTCATAGGTCAGGATACGGCTTAGATAAGTAAAGCGGACCAGTAAGTAAATAAGTAATGTGTTGCGCGTCTCTTCCAATTAGAGTTTTTTGATATTAAGGGAAACAATTACTCGTGATATCATTAATTTTTCCCTCATAATATATATTATATCTACAAGTGAGATTTTTGTTAATAATAAAACCAATTCAGCATGCATCTGTAGGATGGAGTTATCAGACACATCATTAACGTAGATGTTTTACAGAAAAAACGGTTAAAGATGGAAGCCTGAGGTCACATAAGTTCTTATCAGTCTTTTTTTTGAAGAAGCTATATTTATTTTGACATAAAAACTTGTATTAAGAAAAGTGAGAGTGAAGTAGTTTTACGAGAAATTGAGGTACAGCATTTGGTTGGTTTGAAAATGAGATTTGAGTGTAATATTTTATCAAATGCTTTCTAAGTATACGAGAAAAAAAAGACAACCATTTAAAACTTTCTCCTTCCACTTAATGAATTCCACCTAATTAATGAATTGTATCGTTCGTAGAAACAAGACTACAAATAAAAACATAGATGGTAGTGTTTAAATTACCTGCATCATCAGTTCTTTTAATTAAGCTGATATTAAAGGACAAAGATCGAATTTGATTTAAAAGTTAGTGAAAAAGGCGATAAAATATTCAAAATGCCTCTTAATAAACTGTAGCTTAACGGTTATAAATGTAAAGAGGAATATAAAGCATTCAAGATGAGTGTTACGATAGTTATAAGCGTAACACTCTTTCTGGGATTGTTTTCCAAAGTTAAAAACTGATTTAGTAATTGCACAATCTTTCCTTTTTCTATTCCTATATTCATCAAAACATAAATGAATAAACAGAAAAATAATTAAAAGTTAAAGGAATATCTTCTTAATTAATTATCGAATATAGGCACTTAATATACACTTCAAAATACATAGAACACGTACCATCCATGGACAACTTTGAACTCACAGCCAGTGATCTACAAGTAAATTGAAAAAACTGCCAGCAAATAAACCTTACTATAACTATTTTGTTATATTCAAAAGTGAATAATTAATAATAGTAAAATAATAACTAAAATTATAAACATATTAAAAATAATAATAATAAACTCATAGTAGAATAAGAAAAATTATATTCAGAATAATCTAAATAATTATTTAGAAAGTTTAATATACAAATGGGAGCATGTGTTTAGAAACATATATTTACAAATTACAAACATTCTGATAACTTTCGCTATAAAAACAACCACTAATTTATGATTGAAAACTTGACATTAAAACAAACATAAACACAGATATATACTTATATATAATTATTGCTACAAGGTAGAATTTATTGTCACCTCTATTCAGAATAATACATAACTTGTAAAAGAAAAGAAATTTCAGAATGCCAAGTAAAACTAATAATAATTTAATTTGTGGACTAGAACCCCAAAAGTATAGAAGTATGAGAATAATATAGAAATTTAATATATTCTTTATAAAGATGGGTTTATGATAATTGAGTATTTACCTCTAAGTGTCTAAGTATATTAATGTTTTGTAATTAATTAAACTCCCAATTTTTTATATTCAAATTTTTGTAACCAATTTTTGTAATTATAATTTACAATTTGCAAGAATTTATAAAGATATTTGCTTATTTATTAAAATTCATTCATTAATTTGACAAAAAAAATCCAGTAGAAGGAAATTAAGTGAAATTAAAGATTCAGTATGGTTAATTAACTCGCACAATATTGACTGAAAATTAAAAATTCTTCAACTAGAAATAACTAGCTAAATCCAGTTATATTCTTTAACTTCATCATCAAATGATTTTATTGTATTGATAATTCTCAAAGACTATTCACTATTTGCATGGAATATTTCCTGTACATCTGCAATCACAGTACACTTTATAAAAATTTTTATTTAAAATTTTATTGACACAGTATAAGATTAACTAATTATTTAGATATTAATATTTAAATCAGTAAACTTTAGTTTGGGTAGTTTTTTACTCTAAAGGTTAATGGATTTTAACCAAAAAATTAATTTTTCAGTTATATTTTATTCATATACATAGAACAAAATTCCCTTCTCCAAGATGAAATGCAATTTTTTAGCATTTGTTTTTATCTCTTTCACGACTAAGAGAAACATGTTCCACCATTTTCAAATTGGTGAGGGTAATATTTAGTTATAACTTTATCTATATTTTTTACACAGATTGTCAATATAGAATGTATGCTGAACTCAAAATTGTAAATCGGCAAATTTAAGGCAAAAATAATAAAGTAATTATCAAATCAATTGGTGCAAATAATAAAACACCCGAGTGATGTATATATATTCTGATTACATCTTTTAAATGGCTATATATTAGAAACTAAGCCAGCGCTGACACGACAAGACCCTAAATAGGAGAACCTTTTCATGGTGGTACCGTCTGGTGGGGGTTCTCGCTATCAAATTCTGTCGTTTAAACTAATTTTAATTTAAGCTCTCTTCGGATACTATTAAAGCAATTTAAGTTTGCCTTGAGTACCAGAGCCAAATTTATACTCAAGGGAATTTTTACATGTCACATAATCATATGACTTGCGTACCTACGATTCCAAAACCCATAGATTCCAGCAGGGATCGAACCCGCAACCTTTAGCTTACGAGGCAGGCACGCTTCTTCTGAGTTACCGAGATGCCTCTTTCTTATTACTTACACAATTCCTACAATTAATTCATTCTCCCCCCATCAATTTCAAAATTTCGATCGTTAATAAAATACTTTTTGTTGATCCATTCAAGCTCAAACACATTTTTTTAAAATTATAGTGAGGTTAATACAGTTTTTTTAAATATTAATTAATTAATTAAATTTTAATTTTTAATTTTAATTTAATCAGCGCTATTTCTTTCGTAGTTACAACCAGCTGCAACAGATGACTCTAGTGCCTTATTCTAATGAATTAGGAATTGGCATTAACACATTATGTTACTTGTTTATTTTAGTTTATTGCATCGTGCAATAATATATTACAGCGTTTGTGTAATGTATTTTTCCTATAAATTATTTACTCCACGTCTGAGGAAACAAAATCAAACCGTTACATACTTATACTTACTTTTAGCAGCCTTATGGTCGTATAAGGGTTAAAAGACCAAAACTAGCAGTTACTTTAGAAAATTGATTCAAATACGTGACAAATCATACATCAATTCTATGTTTAAAATATTCAAGAACATTTAGGTAAAAGTTAATTAAAATCTTTTAATAACATGCCACTTTAAAATTTAGAAATGATAATGAGAACATCTGGCATCACATTTGCATGTGTAGTGTCAGATAAATTAAAACAGATCATTTTATATACGCATATTAATTTCGGAATAAAAATAAATGTTTGAAAGAGCTGTTAAATATGTCAGACAAGTATTGCAGAACAATTGTAAGATGTAGAATGACTTTAAGTTTCATACAGAGTGAAATAATTTAATAGTACGGTTCTCTAGAATTTAAAGTGCTGTTTCTGCCTCTCACTTTAGAGCCACCAATGACATATATGCATGTGGTATTTCCGAGAAATGAAAATAATCATAAATTTTAACGTCCACATATCGCAACTCAGTTAATGAGTTCTGTCATAAGGGATTTCATGATTAAGGACACTGTTTCTTGAAAGATATGAAATGCGCTTGAAATGTGCAACTCGCAGAGGGAAGTATTTAAGAGAAATGTGGAATTAACGGCCAAAAGCTTCAAAGTATACAAATGTATGATTCATATTCACAATAATTGAATTTTATGAAAGTCTTGAAATTATGTTCTTTTTAGTTTTGATCTGTGATGATTGGTGGGTAAAGAAAAATGGAAGAGTAAGTAATAATAAAATGCAAAACGAAAAAAGTGAAAATTGAATAATCTAAAAAACTTTAAGCACAACTTTTTTTTAAGCATGATAGTTCCTTTTACTTATTTATGCAAAAGAATTTGTTTATTGAAACGTATTTCTACTGAAGCATATCATCTTTATATTTGTTTTTTTAAAAGAAAAAAAAGGTCTAATTGTTATTAATCAATTAACGCTACAATTAATATTGTTAAAATTACAAACTTTGAATTAGGTGTACACAAATTAGGAAAAATGTATAAACATATATAAACAGTTTAGCCTCTATATTACGAACCTCTATATTGCGAATTTTTCTATACAGAGAACTTTTTTCCGGAACTAAGCACATTTCACTATTTTCTTCGCAAAATAACCTTCCAATTACGAAGTGCATTTTCTATATCCTTTTAAGACCCAACCCGCAAGATCGTGCGTTTTAGGTATTCTTATATGTTTTTGCTTCTGGAATAGTCGTATGTAAGAAAATCATAAAATTAACAATTCAGCCGGTTTGTAGAAAGTGTAAAGTGTTACTCTTTATCAACATATGATGGTTGTGGCCCATGTTTTCCTTTAAGCTGGAAAATCTAGCTTGGTTTTCAAATACAACGAACACACGTATTTTTTTATCTGCCTTAAAAAGGTAACTATCAATACATTTCTAAATGCTTGGTTAAATATTTGTACTAAAATTTAAATAATTATACAATGGAAAAAAATATTAATTATGCTCTATTAATATTGCTTGTAGGGCTAGGGATTTCGTTATCCGTACGATTGTGCGGATTGGGCGTTACTTGAATCACTGCTGATGTAAAGATAAGTACTTACCATGCGAATTTTTTTTTTCTGTTTCAATAATTTTGATGAACAACTGCATACAAATGAAACATATATTTATATATTTAATTCCGTATATTTTATTGGGAGTTGCCATGGAAGAGAGTACCTTTCTCTCTCTTTTTTGCAATTAATCTTCTTTTCATATATACGTATGAGAAGTATGGCATTTTTATCCTCTCCGCAGATATCTGCACCCATATCTCTTCCTCCCCCCACACAAAAAAAATCTGGGTTTTCCGGAGGTAGTTAGTGAGGTGTGGTTTAAATGTACACACACACACACACACACACACATATATATATATATATATATATATATATATATATACATATATATATATATATATATATATATAAATAATAATATATATTTAAATAATAAAACTTTCTGATACATTTTGCTCTTTTTCATGAAACACTGTGCTAACTTTTAACCAAAACTTTATCAGGTGTCTAAAAGGAGAAGAAGTTTCACAGAATTTTTTTCAATTGATGAATAAATCATATTGAATTTAAATTAGAACTTAGTGATCTCTCGGATGACAATGCTGTGAACAAAACATATGAATAGTTTGTACTGGAAGGAGAATCAAGTTCAGTTAAGATCGATGAAGAAACCCATGAGAATACTTTAAGTATAAAGACAATTTTGGATCATTCTTTACCGTAAAAGTATTTTGAACACATTCATTACTTTAATTTAGCTGTTGCAAATGCTTGGTTTCGGTGCGAACAATATGCAATATCAAATAAAACTCCTCCAAAAATCAAAGTGAGTCGCTTAAAATTTATATTAGAGATAGTTGAAGCGTTATAAGCCTCTCCACCGACTAACAAAAGTACTTTAACTGATAATGATGATAATAATGTTGTAATTTCACTCGCAAAAAGATCGAAGCGTTATGATCCACTTGTTATATATATGCCATAGCTTTCATTCTGACCATTACAGGGTAAAAGGCTTGACATTTGTGATGCGTTGATAACATTTCTAGACCTCGCAAGGGCAGATTGGAAAACTACGAAAGCAGTCTGAAAACATGTTGTGAAAAATGCAATGGTTATTTATACTTGTCAAAAACAAAACAAAAGATTTTTACAGAAAATAAATAATTAATTAATAATATAGTTAATTATACATCAACATTTTTTTATTTGTAACAATTTTAGTTGAATTGAGATTGTTTCTTCAATCATCTTAGAGCTAAAATGTATAACTCGTTAAAATTCAAAGGTGACCTGGTTCACAGATAACGCCCAACCCGCACGATCGTGCGGGTACCGTCTACGTTCCAGTTTTTTTATTATTTTTCCCAATGTCATAGGGTTCTTACAGTATTTATTACTAGAATAATTTAATATTTAAAGATAAAAATAATTCGGGTTTAAAAGGGTTATAGCAATTTTTTTTCTTGTGATTCAGTTTTTTTCTCTCTATTTTTGAAGCATTTCTGTACACTGTCTTTTAACGCATTTTATTGTGGTCATAAATCTTTAACTGGTTTTATTAGGTGCTTAACTCACCGAAAGCAATAAATTATGGGCATTTCAACGAAGAATTGCAAACTTTGACACCTGTTATCCAGCTCACTGGAAACATCTGCAATATTTCCTTTTAACCTTAGTGGAATTGTCATTATATATTGTGTTGTGTTATTTTGTTTTTATTTTATTGTGTTTATGAATGTAAAATTTGTGTTTTGTGTGGTTTATAATGGAGTTTGAAAGATAACTTCTATATAACGAATTTTCCATTTAAATAACTTTTTTTCAGGATTTAGTGATTTCGTTTTTTAGAGGTCTAAAAATTGAATATCATTTGCTCTATAATCTTTTATAAATTATTCTGTTTTGCATAAATGGTTTAATGTATGCTTAAAAGGGAAGCATTATTCTAAAGCATTATATAAGTACCTAATTATATTTTTCAATAAAAATGGAAAATTCTATTCAATTTTACGCAAAATGTATTTAAATAGAATATACTACACTTTTCTTCCATTATTGCAACAATTGATTTAAATTAAAAAATATTAAAATTGTTAATTAGTTATTTTTAAATACGAAAGAGATTTGCGTCACTAAACATTTAATTCAATTTTTTTTCTTATTTCTTGACATTTATATGTTATAGCAGTATTTATCCGTTGTTTAATTATCAATGCACACTTATACGTGAATTAAAGGTAATTTTAAATATATCTACAGTGTAGCATTACAAATTTAAAAAAAAATAATTTTTAACTGGTTTCTGATACTAATTAAGAAATATAAGCATTGCATTACATGATAAATATTACAGAAAAAGTTTTAAATCATTTAAATATTTCTACTCTCGTAAGTTTTTATTAATTTTTAAAAATGTCTTAATGAAGTCCTGAACATAATTTTATTTCTTTAGAGTTAATAAAATAATTAATTTACCTTAGAATTTAAGAATGATTTTTTCCCTCGGAATCTTCTAGAAAATAGAGAAACATCGCTTATACCAGCGATATTCAACCTGAGCTCGCGGGCCGCATTTGACCCATTTACTAATACTTAAGTGGCCCAGTGATAACCCACTGACCTGAAAAATTCAGTTATTGGAGAACAATGAATTAAAAATTTGGTGAGAAATTCTTTGACACGAAATCAAATCAATCTGTTTTTCTTTTTTGCTGTCGAAGTCACACGTCTGCGAATTGATATTCCTTTTCTACTTGTAAGGATTACGGATAGTGATAACAGACAACAGTAGAGTAGTGACAATTTTATGGGTGGAATTAATTTTTAACAATCCTTCACACCTTGCAAACGAAAAGTATTCGAAAATTTTAGAGGTTGACTTTTTTGTAGTGGAAAACAAACATGGATCAGTGCTTGTTTGATTTGTCACGAAAGTGTTTAAAAATGCCCGCAACCAGGAATCATTCAATGACACTTTCCCTCCAAGATCTCTTTCAAGAGGTGTAAATAGGCTTTATTATATAAATATTCTTTACAACAGCAACAAAGTGTTTTGTTAGTGGTAGTGTCACAGCAGGAACAGAGACATCTTATGAAGTCTGTTGTATTATCGATAATCATATGAAACCGTTTACTGATGCAAAAATTGTGAAGGAACATTTCTGGAATTATTTTATTTAGTGTTAGTGATAAAAATAAAAGAAAAAAACATATAAAGAGTGCTTTTTTTCCAGGTATAGAAGTTTAAGTTGGCATTAATTTCCAAGATGGCGACCGATTTAACAGCTGTCAAGTGATTTGTTCTCAGTTTTGGTTTGGCAATTCATCAAAACGATCATCAAGCAAGGCGTAGATTCGTCGAATGGGCCCAAAACGAGATTGCCGTTGTTCCCGATTTTCATAAGCGAATTTTGTTTCGCGATGAAGCGCACTTCTTGTTAAATGGCTACGTCAACAAACAAAACTGCCGCATTTGGAGTGAAGCTAATCCACAAGTGTATGTCGAAACACCGTTACATCCAGAAAAACTGACTGTTTGGTGCGCTTTATGCCTGGTGGATTCATTGGTCCGTACTTCTTCATAAACGATTTAGGCCACAACGTTATAGTCAATGGTTGTGAAGGTCTCCTAGGACCTCACTTTGAGAACGAGAATAAATAGGAGTCATGTAAGAACCAGTAGCCATTTTTATAAACAACTTTCTTTATTTGGTTATCTTATCCAAATAGATTCAAAGACTTATTAACAAATTTGACTACTAATATTATGAGGTTTTAAAGGTAATATCCTTTAAGTTAACTTAATTAATTAATGATCCAATTAATTAATTTATTAAATAACGATCACGCAGAAATTACCACGATAAGAGATCCCAGAATTATATTTAATAATGTTCTTATTGAACATTTAACTTTAATCTCACTCCTAAAACTTTAATGAGACTTTAAACACAATTCAATATTTACCACTCGGAATCTCAATTCTTGAGATTAAATATCTCTAACAAGAAATCTTCAATTTACATCCACGATAACTTTCTGCTTCAATCTCTATCTCCTACTGCTCTCACTTTACTATTTCGTTTGACTTAAATACTTAATCTAATCTGCATAACAAGGAATCCTGTCCGCTTTTTGGAGTTGATTGGAAATAGATAGGGAATTAAATTTCCCTAAAAAGGTTGACTCAGAAGGTTAGTGATAAAGTTCCGTATAGATTCGTCACATGGTGATCGGTGCAGAGCCATGATTACTAACTTTTTCTCTCCTGAATTGAAAAATCGTGATGTCCAGGAGCTGTGGTTCCAACAAGACGGCGCAACATGTCACAGAGCTCGTGCCACAATCGATTTATTGAAAATTATCGAAAATTGGACGTCCAGATAGAACTACATCTGAGCCAGCCGTGGCCGTTAGGAGCCATTTCAAATTCATTCGCTGTACCAGCCTGCAAACAAGAACATGTAGGCATGTTGTTCATAACGTTGTTCAGAAATGCTTTACACCGACTGCTTATATATTGCTGATTTGTCAGGAAATAGAACATAATTGTAGAGTCATTCGTAAGGAATTTTCTAAAGACATTATTAACTCCATAAAACCGACAATCAGTTTCTTCTTTAAGGTATCCAACTACGTTCGAAACCGTGATTTTAAAAAAAAACGTGTTAATGGATAATTTTTATGATATTTAGTGTCACTTACAGTATAATACATGTATAAAATTGTTTTAAGGACATTTTGACAAAAAAAAAATATTTAAGTTCAATATTTTGGCAAAAAACTTTATTTAGAATAACCTTTTTTCAAAATGTTCTCCTTTTGTGAAAACTGCGTCTGTTATAATAATATTTTACCTGTATATAGCTCATACCTCTGTACAGAGGCTCAACTATGACTTTTTTAAAAAAAATCACATTATTTTCAGAGTTACAACCAATTTAAATAATTATCAGCGTTTTTTTTCTAGAAATCTCTCCTCTCTCTTGTCGTAAAACATGGATAAACCCACTTATAAGTTATACATCCAAAAAATTCTGGTTGAGCCTCTGTACAAAGGTCTCAGCTATATACAGGCAACATATTATTATATTATAATAGAAGAATTTTTTCGCAAAAGGAGAATATTTTGAAAATCGGTCATTCTATGTTCTTTTTTTGTCAAAATATTGTACTTAAATAATTTTTTTATTGTAATGATATACATTGAACAATTTTATATACATTTTCTAATCTTAGTGACACTAAATATCATAAATGTTATTCATTTATATGCTTTTGCAAAAGAACGCTTCCGAACGTATTCGGATACCTTAAATTATATTCAATTTCGAACAACATAGCATGTTTGAAATGTGTTCAATCAATGTAACAGGATTTGAGAATCAAAAAATGGGCATAATTTAACAGAATTTAAAAGAGGTAGTTCTTTTGGACACAGTAACTCATGAAAAAAGAAATTGCTTCATTCTTTTTTCTCAGAATCATTAATTACTTTGGACGTTTTATTACAGTATGATAAGGATGTTTTCTGTATCGCAATTAGAAAAAACCCCAGTCCTTTTTCCCAATAGGTTGAACCACCTGTCATTAGACTACACATGTGAGTGATTTCCTTAATCAAACATTCCTAAATCATTGGTTTGGTTGAAATAGACTAATGTTACGCCCCCTGTTCTTTAGGCATTGCACTAGGTGTTTGAAGAACCCCTTTTATGCTGCAGAATTTCACATCATCGAAGAATTTGAGTATTGACTTGCTACCAAATAAGCTACGGTAGTTCCATAAATGCTTATTAATATGTAGAAAGAAATCGAGAATGGTCTTTATATTTTCCGAGAAACACTAATATAGTTCGTATTAAAATATATTATTAGCCACCCATGTAGTTTAGTGATTACTAACGCTGACTGTCTCAGTCGAATCCATTAGAAGGCATGTGTGTTTGCCAATGTACAGTGCCTTTTTGGTATGTTGGTATTCTAAACAGCCGTCGAGCTGCAAGTCCTTTCGTGAGGTTGATACAAATGGAAGAGAGATGGGAGGCACCTGATCACCTCCAGGATGTTCTTCCACAGAATTGTGGGTGTAATAGAGCCACCTCGTACTGTCACCTAGAAGATGCTTAAAGCTGCAGATAACGACAGTCGTGAATACAACCCTTTGCCACGATAAAATCCATGAACCTCGATCTGACAACGTCAGACTGATGGAATTGCTAACAACAGCAAAAATATATTATTAAAAAACTTTGAAGTGTTTCATGAGCTTCCTTGCAGTATTTGATGACACTTAACAGCAAGTAGCAAAAAGAAATTGTTACGGGGCTTTGTGGTGTTGCATATTGAAAATAAAAGGTTTAAAAAATAATTTTTTGGAATGAAGTAAAACAAGATGCTTTCTGACATAATACAAAATACACATTTACACTGATATAATTTATTTATATCATCTGGTGATCATCAAAAACAAATTACACTTCAAACGCTCATTAGCCATATTTGATACTATAACCAAATTAAACAAGTATTTTGTTTGCTTTGCGATCAATATGAGAACGATGAGAGGGGTTTTTTTTTTACGTTTCTTATAACGATATCAAACGATGAGAGATTTTTTATTACGTTTCTTTTAACCTAAAATATTACTTTAGCTGACCTTCGAACTTACTGGTATGATTATCTCCGTCTTTTTTTAGGGAAGTTGTAAATATATATAATATATTTCTGTTTCTTCTTTTTTCCATGTGAAAGAGTTTTATGATATATGGATAAGCATGAGTATTCTGAAACATATAATGCATAATGAAAAACGTTTTACACAATTATTTTTTAGAACATGCTACACTTTCTCCATGAGCAATTTTGTAGTTTTTATTGCTGTGTTGTACGACTTATAATGGTTTATAAATGTGAATGAACAGAATATTAAAAAAATGGCATCTGTGATCCCTATTGAAGGAAGTTGAAACTGATCAACCGTTTGAAGAACCTACTGAAATAATGCATATTAATCAAGATATATATAGCGAAAGTAAATATCAGAAAATCGTGAGACATGAAACGTTTGAGTTGCTTTGAGTTTAGCTGGAAAATAACGTTCCTGTGTTGTTAGCGAAAAGTGTCTGTGATTTATGTCCTTTATTAAGGGCACGCACATTTGGAACTTTTTTTTTAGTTTTATTGGATTTTTTCTCAAATTTCCTAAGAAAAATTGAAAAATCCTTGAAAAAGGAGGTAAGTATATTTTCTCTTAATAAAATTATTCACTGGAATTGTGATTTTTATAGTGTATAGTAAAAATAACTATAAAATAAATTATAGTTTTAAAACAAACTAAAAAATACGCTTTTATAATGAATCGAACTAAAAAGCAATATATATATATATATATATATATATATTGTTTGAAATTAAGATATACCAAATTTAATACTTATCTTGTTAATTTGTACGGTTTATAATTATGATCGTATTGTAGCTTTAGCGTCAAAAAGCATTATTATAGCATTCAGTACATTATTAATGTATAAGGGGGGCGCGATAAAAATTGTGATCGAAAAGGGGGGCGCCAGTAGTGAAAGTTTGAGAACCACTGTTGTAAAGGGAATGTACTCTTTGGATAAATTGTGTGATCAACCAGATCTCTATATTTAATCTCTGTAAAACTTATTCAAGGAAATTCTTCGTTAGACGCCGTCTCTACTTTTTCCTTCCAGGAACTGAAAACAATGCTAATGGAGGAAGATAATGACTGATGAAAAGGGAAGTTTTGACCAATTCAAGTAGTGAAAGTTGTATAACATCAAGTCAGAGTTCCTCAAACTGTGAAGCGCGGCCCCTTGGGAGAGTGATAAATCAATGAGGGTGCGTGAGTATATAGAAAAGTCGGAAACAAAAGATCATTTAAGGTATCCGAACACGTTCAGAGTACTTTTAAACAAAATAACATATTTAAACACATAAAGGCTTTTTTTAGGATTCAATACCAATAAATACTAATATTTAATCAACAATATTTAAAATAAATTGCCAGAATTTCATAAAAATCACAGTTATATGTGAAATTTTAGCACTGTTTTAGTAAAACTTCAAAGCAATTAGAGAAAAAAGTAATAAACTTATATTAGTAAAAGAATTACTGAAAAAATCTAGAGGCATTTATCTAGAGAGTGTACTAAAATTGTAATGTTTTATTAAAATTTGAAACTTTTAGATATGATTGAGTAAACGGTATCAGAAAAATAACGCCTTTATGAGACCATTATTTAAATAGCATGCCCTAACTCAAATAATATTCATACTATAAGATATATTTTACTACATTCTCTAGAAAATAGCTTAAATAACAGGTGCTAAAAGTTTTATAGAAATACATTTGTAATATTTTGTGTGATCAGACTCGCCATGATAGATTTCGAACAATTTAAATGCCCAGTTCTGGTAGATCAAAGACCCACTTCCGGTTTTTCTAACCTTATAAAATTGACTGTAACTTGGTCTCTAGGAAGCATAGAATCAAAACAAAGTATGTTTTGTAAAGCCAAAATTTAGATGTATTAAATAAAACAGAAAACAAAAATATCGGTCTTGTCCGAATTTGGTCATTTTCAACGTGTTCGGATACATTAAAACATTTTTAATTTACCGAAAATAAATAAACAAAATACTTTCAGATATAATAAATATAAAATAAACATTTAGACTGATATATAATACCCTTATAAATGTATCAGCACTGTACAATGTATTTTATTATTAATTTATCAATACTAAGTTAAGAGCAAGTTTCATAACTACCAGCAACCCCATGGACTTCTATTATCACTTATCTTGATAATTTGTACGGTTTATAATTAATTAAAGTTAAAGCCCTCTAACCGGATAGCACGGAAATTTCCGTCAGTGTAAAGATGCTTCGAAAATGGACTACACGGATTTTTCTGCCTTCAAGTAACGTTTTCAAAAGCGGATTAGCCGCACTTTTCTGAAATCCTTTCCCCCTTTTAAAGGTTTAACCGAACTAGGTCATAAAATTGTCCCCGTTCGACCTCCCAAGTTCAAAAAGGGGGAAAGAATTGAAGTATGTTGCATTTTTGAAGGCAATAGCAAAATAAGAGTAAAACGCTTACGGAATAACTTTTCAGGAGGAAGGTATCCACTTAGAGGGTTAAATATTGCGCGATGTGCTCCCAAATGCCACCGTTTTTGACGTAGATGAGCGTATTTTGATGTTTGAGGCTGGGGAAGGAGAAAAAAAAAGGAAAATGAAAGCAAATCCTCTGAAATAAGTAAATCCTTCGCAAACACTGCCAAGATCTTTTTATTGTATTCCAAAGTCTTCGGAAAAACTATATGGGTAGCAGTGCGCAGTTCATACCTCGGAAAGACGTATATATACGTTCAGAATTTAAGGCTTTGGTTGAGCGAGACGTTTATATACGCTGATCGCACATAAGAAATCAAAGTCGTACACACACACATTGTTGTTTTAGTGTCAAAGTATAGTATTATTGAATTCAGTATATTATTACTGTAAGTATTATTACTGTATTAATGCTATGGAAACGAAGATTGAATATTGGGTCGTGAATATTGAAAGTTTGAGAAGCACTGCTGTAAGTGGAATTGCACTAGGTCTTTATGTAAAAGACCAGTTTCAGAAAATATGGATAACAAGGAAAGGATATATAACATATGTTGTTAACAATGTTGATCCTAACATGTTGACTGAAGTAAGCCAGGAACAGGACTATGACCTTCATGTAGGCATGGTGACCAAGGGTTCACATATATAACACTTGAAAAATATGGCAGTAGAACTTAAAAGTTTTTCTGTAGTTTTTCATGCATTAATATTTGCTGTATTCGTGTTAGTCTTTTTACGATATAGCTCCGATATCTTGGAGTGAGATATACGAATAATCCTGTATTATTTCACATTATACAAATCATTAGTTTAAATGTATCTTGTGCAAAAAAGATATAAATACTCCTGTTTACATGCATGGTAAAAATATAATTCCTTAAAATTTACGATAAAATATATTTTCAAGAAAGTGACTTCAGTATTTTTTTTATTTTAGAATATGTAAAAAATTTCTTCAATATAAGATGTTTTTCATTAATTTGACATTTTTTGTAAGGAGGCCTCTCTAAAATATCAGTTTGAATATCAGCCTTTTTAAATCATTGCATAAACATATATATTTAACGTATAATGAATAGTTATATTTAAAAAAAATAACAATAATCATTTTGTGTGAGGCATTGCCTTAGAATAAATCACTATTTATTGTAAATTTTTCCCACAGGAACTTTCACTTCAATGGGCTTTGTGAATCACCTTAAACAAAGCACACAATATCCAATATGAAAAAAAAATATTTTTAAACTAAAATAAGTTATAACTATATCGTATTAATGTAATTCTGATAACGGTATCAATTATGGGAATTTCTAGTACATTTTTAAATGTATATATAAAGCTAGAGCTAAAACACACTTTCATATTCGTTATGCATGGATTCATACAGATAATTCATTTGTCTGTAAACATATGGGAATGAATTACGCGAAATACTTTAGAAAGTTGTGAACAATTTGCGTATAACATTCAATAAAAGATAGAGACAGAAATAGCGAAGGAATTGCAAAAGTAATTATGCACAGAATGCCAAATCCAGCCCCCAACAGATGAGTTTAATTATCGTATGAATAATCACAGCATATCTCAAGAATTAACGCTCCAATTATAATGGAGCAATTTCTGCATTTGTTTTTAGATATATTTGCTGACACTTCTATTTGAATTATGGTTTAATTGCGTTCTTTGCAGTTGAAGTTATTTTTGAAATGAGATGAAAAAATTTTTTGGCTTAAAGTGTTAAAACATTTTGTAATATATTTATGAAAAACAGAGAATATATAACGATAAGCAAATTAATGTCATTTGATTAAACACATAAGTAAACAATTTTACAACGCAAATGTTATTAAAAATAAATACGATTTTCGAAAACGTGGTACCAAATAAAGTTTCCAATTGCAAATAAATGTTAAAAAATAAAATCGCTTATCTAATATTCTTGGAGAAATAAATTCTACTTTTTGGTCGATATAAATGCATCAATTTTGAAATGAAATGTCTGACCTATTAAAAAATGGTAAGAAATATATTATTTTTTTTAATTCGACGTATTTAAGTATTACGTTAAATAATGTTTAGTTTATTTGAACTAAAACAATAAATGCTTGTTATTATGTATTAAGTTTTAGAAGTAACTTCAAAAATAAATATACAGTTGAACCTCTATACAACGAAACTCTATAATGCGAATTTTTCCGTGTATCGAACTTTTTCCTGGAACATTGAACACTTCACGATTCCCTTCATAAAATAACCTCTCTATAGCGAAGTGCATTTTCTATATAACGAAATTTTTTTTCCTGATTTAAGTTTTGTTCTCCTTTTTCTTAAAGTATTTCCGAAAAAAAAATCAAGTTATTCTCTCTTTAACACATTTTATGGTGGCCATAAATCTTGAACTGGCTTTTTCAGATCCTAACTCAATAGATCCTAACTCGAGAGCAATAGAGTTCTGTATGTTTCATCCAAAAAGAGCAACCTTTCTCCATTTCACAGTTCACTAGAAACTTCTTCGATATCCTCTTTCACCCTCAGTGTTGTCCGTGTCCCCGTGTTCTAATTATAGAATAATTTATGTTTAAAATTGCTTGTATGCTTTAAATTATAAAATGTCATTACTTTTAGTATAAAATTATTTTCTTAATATTGAAAATACAGTGAATTCTTCGACATTTTTTTTCTTGTTTTCCATGCAATTTTTCTTTCTTTCTTTATTTTTTGATGGGTAAGATATATAAAATAAACATATATATTAATTTTAGAAAAAGTGTGGATAATTAACTTTATTTCATATATTATGCATATGAATTTAATTTTTTTATGCGGTATATAAATTATATTAAAAGATTAATCTCTATATACCGAATTTTCCAAATAATGAAATTTTTTTGGATTTAGTGACTTTGTTATATAGAGGACTGACTCTATATACTAAATCTTAATGCATAGTTTTTAACCATATTTTTGCAATATTTTTTTTGTTTTGTTTCTTTCCCATTAATTTAAAATGCATGGGCGCAATTTCTTCGCAATTACTTAAAAGAAATTTGCAAATGTAAAGATAGAGACCCAACATGGACTTTCCGGAGCCCTATATATATGAAGTGTGACACAAAAATTAGGAATCGAAGCTTTATTTAACATATATATTAAGTATCTATATTTTTAATTTCTATGTATTACTACTAATAAAATTGGACTTTCCAGGAAAATGTTTTTTTAAGTAAATGAAATTATATTAACATATATATATATATATATATATATATATATATATATATATATATATATATATATATATATATATATATATATAGCTTACTACAGTGCTTCTCAAAGTTGCCATACTCACAACCCAATATTCAATCATTATTTTCATCGCGCCCCCCATACAGTAACAATGTACTGATTTCAATAATACTATACTTTGACGCTAAAACTACGATACGACTTTAACCTATTAAGCCCCCCATGTATATAAACGCCTCTCTAAGCCAAAGCCTTTATTTCTCCAGACGTATATATACGTCTTTCCGAAATACGATTTTTCTGTGCACTGCTGTCCGTAAAATTATTCCAAGACTTTGGAATACAATAGAAGGACCTTGACAATGTTTGCGAAGGATTTACTTATTGCAGATTATTTTTGCTCCTTTATTTCTTCCCCTCCCCCAATACATCACATACGCGTGCCTACGTGGAAAACGGTTGGCATTGGGAAGAGAATCACGAAACTCATGATCGGCAGTCAAGGTTTAATTATAAACCGCACAAAAATTATCAAGATAAGTGTTAATTTTTATTATTAATTATATATATGACAAACCCATGGTGTCACTGGTAATAAATAAACTTGTTTTTAACTTAGATTTGTTTACTTAGTTATAAAATATATTGTATAGCTCTGATATATTTATAAGTGTAATATATCAGTGTAAATATGTATTTTATTTTTTATTATATAAGAATGTATTTTATTTGTTTACTTTCAGTAAATTAATAATTTTTAAAATAATCTTTTGTTCTCGACTTTTCAGTAGGCTCGCGCCTCCCTTGTAGAGTTCTTACGCCCCCCAAGGTGGCGCACCCAACAGTTTGAGAAACACTGGCTTACTGAATTTCTAAAATTCTAGTTAAATGCTTAACAGCATGTAAGCATATATGAAGATGGTAGGGGTGCTACAGTGTTTTTCTGTCAAGATCTAACTCGCCCATTTCCTTGACGTAAAGGGAATTAATTCAGCATACCATATTTCCTTCCAATTGTTAACAGTACAATCATAGTACACTTAAGCAAACCTCAGACTTTTTTATATATAACTCAGCATTATCCTAGGAGTAGCAGGATAAAGCTGAAGCATCACTGCAATGTTCACATTCATATTTCTGTTCCAGAAGTTACACATTTCTTTGTACGGCTAACACTGGATTAAAGAGATCTCTATAAATTCGATCATTGTTGCCATTCTGTTTTCTTTCAATAATCATTAGATTGTTCACCACTCGCATTTAGTATTAAATTCACGATTATTCATTATTCATTGGTAACCGTAATTTCCCCATTTACACCCAATATTTTACCTGATATTCAAATCTCTTATTACGGCTGCTGTTAAGCATTTCTAACGTATGATAGTGTTTCTATATTACTTGTTACATGCATACGAGCACCTATTGTCATCCGACACATTTTAAGCTCGTCAAATATCATCTTTTGTAGTGTACTCAAAACAATTCACCAATGTTATCCTTTCAGGAAAATATCGTTGTTTTTTTCATCCTAGCCAAGCCCTCTAATGGTAAGAGTGGGAAGTAATAGCTCCTTTATGTTCGGTGGTTATAATAAAGCGGTATTTATGTGAAATGTCTTGCATGTTAAAAATATATAGTTTTTAAGATTCTAGGCATGAAATAAATATCATTTAGCATTATTCAAATTCCTTAAGAAACATGATCGTTTTTAAAAGTCAGCCAAAATCATTGCAGCTTTAAAAGATAAAACTTTATTATGACATCTTTTTTACTAGTATCTTACGAAAATCAATGAAGGACAAACTAAAAACTTTTTTTCAATCTGTTAAAGTAGAAATTTATTTATATATATATATATATATATATATATATATATATATATTACCGGCAAAGTATGAAATGCCGGCATTCTATAGAATGCCAAATGCTATCTAGGCAAAGTAGGAAAAAAAGGTCCTAATAAAGCTATTTTATAGGTACATTTGTATTTCCTAAGAAATACAAATGTTGTACTAGAAAAATAATAAGAGTGCCATTTAAAAAAATGTATTCAAAATACTTAAAGAAAAAGGAAAGTCGTACTGAACTAAATTATTGTCTTTCTTATTAAGGTGACTTGGCATACTTTGAACAATTGTTTTTTATTCATGCATTTAAAAATTTTATTTTAGCATTGCATATAATGATTTTATTCAAGAAAATAATACGAGGTGAAATTTTGCATAAATTATTCACACAATTTAGAAAAATTGAAAGTTTAAAAAAATATGTAACCTTTTAAAATAATACTCCTTTTGTATTTACTAATTATTTGACCTGAAATTTTTTGTAACTTTCCTAAGAATGTCTTAAACAAATTTATGAAGTGATTTTACAATAACTTAATTAATGATAGAGAAAAAATTAAATGTAGATATGCATGCTAAAATTCTACGAAAATACCAAAATCTCTTACATTAAATTTTTTTAAAAAAAGTATTAAGTTTACAGCACAAACTGGATGTCTATTTTTGTTACATGCATTATACATAAACACAGGGGAAAAAATCGAAGTGATTGATTAATATTTATGGAAGGAGAATCATTTTGAATGCGAAAACGGAAACTGAGATAAACCCCTATTAAGTTTGTAATTCTAAAACAATAATTATTATATATGCTTAAATAACATAAAATATCACTTTAAAATATTAGCTACATATTTTCGTAAGAAAAATCACATTTTCAAATTATTTCAAACCATATATTTTATAAACGATCCCTTTTTAGAGAGTATTAATTGCATAGGAAAACGCAAGGAAAATGTTAAAAAATTTTTCTCCACATAATATTGAAATATTATATTTTTATGGAAAACTTATGATGAATAAGAACTGAAATAATAAAAAAAAATAAAAAAAAGCCTTAATGAAAAAATTTCACATGCACACATATCTAACGAAATACAAATTACATTAATGTAATATTTAAGAAATATCCTGCTTTATTTATAAAAGATTCACAGTTTTAGTTATTATTTCACTTTTTACGCATACAATAGCTTTTTTTTATCTCTCTCCTTTTTTCTTTATCTAAAAAAGGATGTTTGCTTATATTTTTCAACTGAAGTTTTTCCAACTTCTAATTTTCAGGCACGCAAAAATGATGTATCAATCGAAAGGTAATAATGCAAAGAATTTAACTAAATTAAATTAAACAAATGATATTTTGATCATTTTTACGGTGCCAAGTCCTCTTAAGGGAAACAAAACCTGGCTCATTTGCTCCCTCTCTAATTGCTCTTCCAGTTATTATAATTTCATGCTCATAGGGCTATTCCTTACATAGTTTTTAAATGTTTTAAACTTTTAAAATTTATTTAAATCCACAATATATTGGTTCCTGTTTGAGTCTCGTACTTGATATTTGATCCAACTGATCCACTCGCCGAGACCCATCCAGTCATATATACTTGACTCCCATTGTGTAGGCATGGGGGGGCTAAAGCACTAAAATATCATGTTCCCATGTTAATCCTATGGGGTCTGAAAATATTTCACCCACCCCCTAAGGAATTGAGCTTGGGACTTGACTTTTGGAGGTACGCCATATTTTCATGTACGTGGAATTGGCCCCTTCCAGTGCTCCCCCCTACATGGTTTCCCCAATAATAACTCGAATCCTATGCTAACTATGGAAAGGTAATGGTAAATATAATCCTATGGAATGAAATAAAAATCATTTCATGCATTGCCGGCTAGTTTTAGGCATTCTATAGAATGCCGGATTTCATACTTTGCTGGTAATATACATATATATATATATATATATATATATTTGAACAAGATATATATATATATATATTTGAACAAGATATATATATATATATATATTTGAACAAGATATATATATATATATATATATATATATCTTGTTCAAATTTTCAGTCGTTAATAAAATAATTTCTATTCGTCCATTCCAGTTCAAATACATTTTTTTAAACTTGTAGTGGATGGCACTTAATGTTAATACATTTTTTCAACTGAAATTCGTATTAACTAAATTTATTTTTTTAATTTCAAATTTACTCTGCATTATTTATGTTGAAGTTACAACTGATTGCAACAGATGGCGCCAGTACGTTTTTCCAACGAGGAAGGAATTGACTATATTTTTTTTATTATTATTATTTGTTAATTTGAATTACAGTCCAGTAATATTTTTTGTCTCTATCTAGTAACTTAACAGTAGTAAAAAAGAAAAAAAATGACATTCATTAAAATTAAAATGAGATGTATTCATTGGGATGTCCATTACGATGAATAATGTTATCTCAAGTTTGCAATGATGCATGAAATATCATGGTTGTCATCAATCAGAATTTTCATCTCGACGTAGCAATGATCGTGTCTTGAATACATGGTACAAAGAGAGCTCTTATCGAACTTTCTCAGTTATCAATGGCCCTGGAGCGGACGCTTGCTAATCGAATATCCTTGTCGAAAACTCTTACATTGGATACATGATGATGCAAATTTAGCTCTTAATGACTTTCCTGTAAAATAGTTAAATTTATATATAAATCATGTACTCCATAATTTTTAAGATGTCATTTGAAGTTTAACTATAAAAATTAAAATGACATTAGAAATAATAACGAGTATGTGATAGCATCAAAGCATTTGAATTTCATTAATTATATTTGGTGGAAGAAAAACAATTCATTATATGTTTCAATTGAAATTATTTTAATGAAAGTATAAATATTAATTCTAAACTAATTCTTATTTGGGAGTAATAAATACCTTAATTACTTTTAAAAGCCTGGCTGAAGGCAGGAATTTGATGGTCGCCAATAGTTTTAGTTCTTTCTTATCAAATACTCAACAATGACTTATAAATTTACTATAATATCCATCAATCATTTAAAGCAAAATATGTTTTTGTGAAAGAAGCATTATTCTTCACTTTTTTTACAATACATAGTTAAATGATTTCAAATGTTACAACAAGCAAATTAAATTAATTTCTGAAAACTATTTGGAGATTCAGAACTCTTAGAAATAAAGATTTTCTCCAAATATTTCAAAAACTAAAAATTATATATTTTGTAGTTATGAAACATGTCATTTTTATTTTTAGGAAAGAAAAGGTAAATTTTATATATAACTATATTTTAACATAGTTAGATTAAGTATTTCACGTAAATATGAGAAACTAGAAACAATCAGATTTATTTTCGGTTAAATACTAAAAAAATAAATATAGTTAAGTAGATGGCTTTATTTTTCCTTAATAAATAGGGTTATTTATAATCTCGGTCTTTTTTTTCTAATTTTTCCTACAATGTAAATACTTGCTTGATAAAAAAATAAAATTAGTTTCACTAATTTGTTATTTTGAATAAAAAACTCGGTCCTCAACAGGAGCTCACCAAGAGATTTATAGAACAATCTTAAAACATATTTTGTTAAAAGTAAAATTAAATTGAAGTTTTACCATGCATAATAATAGAATAAAAATATATCTCATTTCCTCTCGGATCACATGTACGTATAATATAAATTTCAACATTTTGCAATACAGGAATTGAACCATTAATTTGGCATTATTCCTAATGTTTATCCTACTTATAAATTAGGTAACAAATTTAATATTGAAAGGTCAAGAGGAATGTTATTACTTTTCATTCTCATTTTACGAGTTTTAAAAAACATAATAGCATACTTAGCTACTTAGAAAAAAAATTGTTTTTTATATGATTCTTTGTTTCAACTATCATTGTACGGATTTCTTCATCATATAGTTTTATATTTTGTTCGATTCTAACGTCACTTATCAATTTGAGTGATATAAATATTTTTTATTCTACATTATAACTTTAAAATTTTCCTACTCCAATTTGATTTTTTTCATGGCAATTGCCAAACATTGGTTTTTCAAGAGAAGAGATATTGATCACCTATGATAAGACCCAATGTGTTCATTTTTATTGATTTCTATTCCTAACTTTACATAAAATATACCAGAAAATATATTTCTACGGGTTTTTCTAACATTATTAACATTATATGGAGTATATAAAATGATTTTATAGCATTATTACTTTATATATATATATATATATATATATATATATATATATATATATATATATATATATATATATATATTAAGAAGTATAAATTTTAAAATACTTCTACAACTTTCACCACATGAATTTTAAAATACTTATTTCCAATTATAAGCACTTTTTTTTATTTTCAAGTTATTTTATTGATAAGTGACAAAATAATAAATTAAGTTTATGTGTTTCAAAATTGTACTGGAACTAGACGATAGATAGCACTTTTGGTTACCGGAAGCAGAGTGAGAGAAAACCAATTTGTCTCCCTATATATAAAAACCAAGTCGCATGTATTCTACACAAAAATATTATTTTTATATTTACCAGAAGTCGTCGAAGAGTGTTGGAAACAATGAAGATAAATTTTGACTTCCCACTCTTAGCATTTCCCCCTCCTTTCAGAGGTAGAGGAAAAAAGGAATCCATCATTAGAAAACTACACGCTAACAGAAATTCTTGAAAATATTCTGAATTCCATGAAGTTAGATAAGTATCTGGGAGTTTTTGAACATATTAGTGAAACATAACAGATTTTTTTCATTGCACATTTATTATACATTTTCGATGTACCGGAAAATCCGGCGTATAAGGCGCACCTATACTTTCAAGCTGTATTTTTTTAATTTTAAGGTATATTCGCCGTATAATGCGCACCCTCTTTTTTACGAAAAAACTTGAAATGTACATGTGCAATTTTCTTATGTTTTGAAGTCATTATTGCTTGGATGAATCATTCCAGACTCTCTTTTGAAAAAATAGTATAGCTCTAGAATTATACAACCCTTAAGTGCAAGAAGGGACGGGGGAGACCGAATCAACGCCATAGCTGGATTTTTCCACGCTTTTCTTTAAACATCGATTCCTTTTTCCCCTTTCGTGTGATGTACGAGACGGACGATTAATTTTGAAATAAATTAGAACAAGCCTGAGCCTTATTATGCTTGATGTCTGTAGTATATTCAATACTATATATGATATTGAATAAGCTTCAAACAGCGAGCAGTAAAGATGGGTCCTGGTAAACGAAGCAAAACACAGTGCCGGTTTCAAGATCTAAGTGATTCAAGTTGCAAAGGAAAATGGAAATCGTGCTGCAGCAAGAATGTTTGATATTGGCGAAAGCTCCATAAGGGAGTGGGAAAAAATGAAATGACAATTAACATGCCAAAGAAGAAATGTGCTTTACGTAATGGAGTAACGAAATGGCCTATTCTAGAAGAAAGTGTTGCGAACTGGTCCTAGAAAATTGCCTGAATGGATTAATTGTAACAAGAAACAGTGTATGTTTATTCTCCTTAAAATGGTTAAAAAAATGCCTTTTCTCATATTATCCGACAATGAAAGTTCTTAAGGTATATGATTTCTTTTAAATAAACAGTATTTCGATATATAAGTCAAACTTTTTGTAAAAACTCATTTTTTTAAAGCTCTTATTTTTATACTCGGCGGATAACTCGCACCCCTAAATTTCGATCTTATTTTTTGTTTTAAAAGTGCGTGTTATACGCCTGATTTTACGGTAGGTTTCCCACAATGAAACTGTTTTCTTATTTTATTGGATTTGTCACTCCTCCATTCTTACATACATTGATATCATTCATTAATTCGTTTCATTACTCTCTAAATGTTCATAAAATCTATATTAAAGCTGTCCATTTACCTGATATAATACAATAAAGACAGTAAAAAGGTTTTGGACTTTAAAGACATATATTTTTTTTTATTTTGGGTTCCTTGAATATATAACTAAGAATCTAATCAGCTTTATTTAAATATCCAAGTATCTTATGTGATTTTCTGACATTAAATACAATTTGACGGAAAAAGATATTGTAATACAGTTATGCCATCAGAGTTAAATTTACTTATATATAACATTATCTGAGTAATATGTTGAATGATTCATATATTGATGTTTTCTAACCTCATTATAAAAAGCAAAGCTAGTAAAAAAATTATAATTTTTGTAAATTTCTCAGAAAATATACAAATAACATTACCGTATTTATTCGAATCTAAGCCGCTATCAATTCTAAGCCACACCGTAACTTCTCAACAAGTTTTTGCGAAAAATGAAAAACATATTTTAAAATGGTATATTGATATCGAATTTTACGAAATTAAAATAAATATAAAAATAAAAGCTAATAAGAAGGGAATAATTAGTTATTTTACCAATATTATAAACTTTTAATACGTACATGAGAATTTTCTATTACTCTAATTTTTCCGTATCAAACAATTTTTTTCTCCTTCAATTCAAATCCGCAACCGTTTTTTAGTAGTTTAAACATTGAAAAAAAAGTGCGGTTTAGATTCGAGTAAATACAATAATACCATAAACGTTAATTCAAAAAAATATTAATTTAAAAATATCAGTTACCAAAATATTTTTAATACACACTTTTGAAAACAATTATTCATTTTGATCGTTATGTTACCGAAATATTTTCTTTTAATTCACACACACTAAGTATTTAACTTTTATAATTTATTTTATTGAAAAATGTAATACAAATTGAATAATTGTACATAAAAAAGTGTGTAATGACTTTTATAATTATATATAAATACTATAATCACTTTCTTCTCTTATCAACTTTATAAAAATAATGGCATATTTATTTTTTAAACATCACAATAAATATGAAATTGCAAATCATTGTATTATGAAATGTGTAAAATTACAATTAGGGACGAAAATTCAATGATACAAAGTAATTTAATCGTCATACATTAGCACGATTGCTAAATAAGTTTAGGAAAAATTTATTTCAAAATGAACACTCAAAACATGTTTAACATAATATGAGTATTTTATAACAGCATATAAGCAAAATAAATAGAAATGCAAAGAACTAGCTAGATAAATTATATTTATTCCCTATTCTTGGTATTAAAACTATGGAATACACAAACATAGCTTCCACAAATTTCTAACTTTTTTTCTTTCTTTTCTCTTTTTTGAACTAACGCAAATAAATTTCTTTTACTGCATATTCTCAATCCTGACAGTGTAAATTAATTGCTACCCTGCGCATTATAAAAGAAAGAGTTAATAAGGTTCGTCGTTTTGCTCGGCATTCTTCATCAGCTTTTATCACTTCTAATTTCAATAACATTCTGCTTAAAGTTTTATTTTTTCGGATCTCATTAACTTTTTTTTTGTTTATCTCTTGACAAAATGTAGTGTAGACTATTGTTAAAAGAAAAGAACTGGAACATACATGTTCTACATGATTACTAATGAATACTGAGAAGTTTATATTCAATAGGAACTCCTTCAGCACTGTAGGCACATTAGATTATTAAATGAGTTGAAGGTAATTATACACTTTCTGAGTTTTCCATCCAATAAATACATTTCATTTCGACTAATTTAAGCGAATTTAAATGTGTATAATTAAAAACAACACACATCAACATATATAAATTATGCAAGAATTAACTCAAAAATATCCATGGCAATTTAGGTATATATATATATATATATATATATATACTAGCTGGTATACCCGTTCTTCGCACGGATGAACTGAAAAATTAAACAAAACAGATTGAAGGATAAAGAAGTTTTTAATGAGTTAATTTTATGTGAATTGCAAATTAAAGAAAAAAGCTTTTTGTATATCTCAGCTAAACAAAAAAAAAGAAAGAAAAAAAACCCTTGTTAAATTTTAAGTATGTAGATTTAATAAATGATAAAAAGGATTTTTTTTTATTTATAATTCCTCGTAACACTCTTGAGGGTCGAATTTTCAAAATACCTCCCTAAGATGATCTCTGCTCAGCAAAAGTAACACGTTGTTAGAAGTTTTGCGTAATGAACGCTTAAAGTAGTGTAAATAATTTATATCTGAAAGTTTAATACATTAGTATTACTTTCTGTTGTGTTTATTTTATTTTAAAATAGTAATATTCGCAAGCAACGCCGTTTCTTAAATTATAACGGCGATTCAACGAAAAACATAGCGAAATGTTGATAGAGTCAATTTGGTAAATGCCTAGCTACTTTCGTAGCTCGAGCTTTATTAGAGCTTCGTAAGACCCGCCGTGTAGGGAAGAAATGCACTTTAATACTTAATCCAACCGCATTATGATTCACTGCAGTTTTTTTCATACAATACATTTTTGGATCACTACATTTACAAATTAAGGGATATACATAAACAAAATGCTCCACTTTGGAAAATTTAATCCGTTAGAGCTAATAAATTAATTAAAGATATTCCACTGTAAAACTAATTATATACACCGTTTACTTAAAATAAGTAGCAAATCATATATATATATATATATATATATATATATTCCAAGGTCTTCACTAACATACAAAAACATAAGACACTTAAATTTTGACATAAACTATTTTTCGGGACAAAAATAATAATCTTTGCAATCCGCTTAAAACGCTGTCAGCTGAAAACGCAATATCTGCTACAAAACTATTCGGCTTCCCCGCTAAAATACTCATCATAGAACGGGTGCTGCCATATATCTTGGAAGAGTGGGTTTCAAAGAGTATTCCTGCTAAGTATTTTAGAATATTCCTTCTAAGTTGGTGTGGTGTGGTAGTTAGGAGAAGGGGTGCCAGCTCAGGTGTCGTCCACGTCACTTGACCATGGTTCAACATTACGTGATACGTTCCCAAAAGCCCTCGTGTAGCTGAACAGTGCGATGTTAATATTTACTCACTCACACATTCCAAAAAAAAATACAGTAGTTATAGTTATTTTTATACTTAAAAACGCAATATCTGCCTATTCAATTAAATTTATAGCGTTATAATTAACTACTAACCACAAACAAATTTTGAAAATTTGTCCAAATGATGCAGTGTGAAAGAGAAAGTTTATTTACTTTAAGTACCAGAACCGATAAAAGAATTTATTTTGAAAAAAGATCAATTTCTTACTACCAAATGTGAATAATAAAATCATAAAAAAAACATTAAGATAAAGAGAGATTTATAACAACCTCTCCCTTCAAAACTTAGTTTGATTCTAAAATAAAAAAAATATGGATTAAGCTGTTCACAGGAATTAATTAGAAGCGAGCCCCTTGCGTAGCCAAAACAAAAGAGTTCTTTCACAAACAAAAGATAGATATATTGCGTTCGTGCGCTTTTTTGCAGCACAAGCCAGATTTGCTTTTAGATACCAGAATTTTTTTCCTACTTACTTGACAAATATCGTTATATTTTGGACACTTTTCACAAATTTTTATAAATTATAGCCTGTGTGTTATTCTGATGTATAAGCTATATTACTGTAAAGTTTCATTAAAATCCATTCGGTTGTTTTTGCTTGAAAGACCCACAAAGATACTCACAAACTTTCGCAGTTATAATATATATATATATATAAAGGACAAAAGCAACTCACTCACTCCTCACGATATATACTAACCTAATAGACCTACATACTTGAAAATTAGTATAAACGTTCCTCTCATGCAATAGAGATCCTCTAATAACGGAGTTTGTGAAACTCGACCCTCAAGGGGCATTGCGAGGGCTTAGGGGGTGTTAAAGATAAATATATTCCCGCTTATAAACTATAAAACCTATAAGCTTGAAATTCGGTTGCCACATTCCTTTCAAGGAGTAGAGGTCTGCTGCAATAGAGGTTTTGCGAAAATGGGCCCCTAGGGGCATTGTGGGGGCGTAAGGGGCGTTATAGATAAATATTTCAGTTTTTGAAGTTTAAGACATACAAATTTCAAATATGAAATGCATGTTCTTTTCATACATTGGAGATCAGCTACAATAGGGATTTTTTCGAAAAATTGAACTCTAAGGGTCGTTGTGGGAGCTTTATAGGTAAATATTCCCGTTTATGTACCATTAGATTTATAAACTTGAAATTTAGTATGCATATTCCTTTCATGGAATGGAGATCCACTATAATAGATATTATTCCTAGGAGGCTAAGTGGGCTTATAGATAAATATTACCATTTTCAAACTACTAAAGCTAAAAACTTGAAATTTGGTCAGCATATTCTTTTCATTTTATAGAGATCTGCTGCAGTTGGGGTTTTGGAATATCGACTCCTAAGGAGCTATGTGGGAGCATAAATAGCGTTCTGGATAAAGTTTTCAACTATTAGACCAACAAACGAAATTTGTAATACATATTCCTTTCAAGTGTTGGAGGTCCGTTACAAAAGGGGATTTACAAAAATTGGCCCCTAAGGGAAGTTGAGGGGTGAGGGGGAGGTGACGTTATAGATAAGAATACCCGTTTTTGTACAATTAGACCATCAAATTTGAAATTTGGTATTCAACGTCCTGTCAAGAATTAGAGGTTCACTACAAAAGAGGTTTTGTGAAAATTGACCCCTACCGGGCGTTGCTGGTCTTAAAGGGCGTCATAGATAGATATTCCCGTTTTTGATCTATTGTACCTGAAAACTTGAAATTTGGTAGGCTCTTTCCTTTCACGGAGTAGAGAACCATCACAAAACAGGTTTTATAATAGTTGACCCCAAGGGGGAATTACGGAGCCATAAGTGATGCTAGATTTAAATATTCCAGTTTTTGACCTATTCGACGTTCCAACTTGAAATTTTGGTAGGCACTTCCTTTTTACGGAATAGAAAAAGGTTTTCAAAAATGTTTGCGAAAATTGACTCTTAACTCTGCTATTCTGTTCGTATTTACTACACGTATGTAGCGTTCGGGCCAATATGACCCTATTAAAAAAACTAATATTTCTTGCCATAAATGACCAGTATCATTTTAAAAAAAATGGTTGAAACAATAACAATGTAAATTTAAAAATAGATCTAATAATATAAATCAACTGTTAAAATAACAGAAAAATATTTGAATTTGATACTTAAAATAATAACATAAAACATCTATAAAGATAACAGAAAAATCTTCGAAATTAAAAGTTACTTTTATTTACAATTTGAACAGTAACCTTGCATTAGCTTAGCAAATGTGATTCTTACACTTTTAGCATAACATGTTTTAGTTTTGTTGTCATTGCGAAATGAGCTGAGGTCACAACTAGCACGTTTAACACACAATGAAGTACTTGAACTCTTAAAAGTCATACTAGTATAAAACACTTGAAGAGCAATCAACTTGAGGAAATTTTTAATGTCTTATCAATTTTTAAGTGTTTATCATTTCATATAATTTTATACGAATAAATACAAATCAACATATTTGATTATTACTCTTAACCTTTTGGAGACGGCGGTTTTTGTGAGAAAAATGCCCTTAAAGACGGCGCTTCCAGCGAAGTTTACTTCCCCTGTTTTCGTAGCTGATTAATGACACCATACATCGACGGATAAAAGAAGCAGGGTAGTCGTTGATACCCCGCTGAATAGTGGGATGTTCGCGGCTTAGAAAGTCCCTAAACACAAATAGTCTCCTTTTCTTAGGGAAACATGTTTTCTTGAAGAATCCAATGTTGTATATAATTACTAATGTTTTCAGTTCACGAAAATTCAAGAAATTTTAGCACAAAACAGAGGTGATAATATAAAGCATTTCATAAAAAAAATTAAACGGTTATATCATTCAGGAAAAGGTACAATAAACTAATCCAAATTAAATTGATTTCATTTAAGAAAAAAAAATTTTTTGATTTTCAATTAAATTTATTAAAATAGTTATAAAATGTTTTAAATGTATTTTTTATTCATATAAATGCAAGAATTTGGTACACACCTAGTGTTAAAATTTGAAATAGTCAAATTAGAAATTAGAAGTAAATAATATGATTCTTCATAACTTGCACATAATTATAAGCAAAAATACAAAATAAAATAAAAAAACCCAATTACTGATCATGTCTCTTCATGTAATAATGTAAAGTTCAGACTTTCTCAAATCGACAATAAAGTGAGTTTAAAAGCTCTTAAAAGTGTTCACAGCATCTGCATATCAATAAACATATTGCCATAAATCCTTTTTTGGAAACTTCGTTGTTACTCAATTTATAATTGTTTTTCTTTTTTAGAACATGTCAGAAAAATTGCAAAAATTTAAATCTTCTTAAGGATTTTCGTATATATCTTCCATGAAGGAATGATAGATTTGATGTATAATTGTCATTTTTTATTTTTCCATAATCCATTATATTATGATACATTAGAATTCATAGTACTCAACGAATCCTAAGATTAAATCTACATTTTATTATAACAAGCATCTTTCAAAAATTAAAATCTTTTACTTTGATCTAATTCTTCTTATATATACAGAAAATTATGATAAAACATTTACTGTGGCAAATATATGAGATGAATAGCAGTTAAGTGTTTCGCATTATGCTTTAAAATATGAATATCCTAAACCTATAAGTGTTGGCCCTTGTTGGATAGTGCGACATTGTAGTCACTACATGTTTTTATTGAAAAATGGTCACGATTAGAGGTTCCATTGTGTAGCAGAGCTGATACGCATAAAATCAAAGTCCTTATGTTGCCGTGGTGTGAAAATAAGAAGTGGGGGCTCTAGCTCGACTATCGTTCTCGTTACTTGATCGTCATTTAAATTACGAGGTCCGTCTTATTACTTTGACCCTAATAGAACTCGTAAATGAAATATTAATAATTTATCAATTTATATATACCTCGTGTTCCTAAAAATAAATTCTTTAAATATACATTAGAAATTTAAAATTATATTTTTTCCAACATTAATAAATTGTTTTCATTAGTAAAAAAGAGAAAATGCTTTGAATTCTTAGAATACTTGATAGTAAAACGCAAACAATAAGCTGGTATCAAAGACTCAATATTATGACTACAAACATATTTAAGTTGCCTAAGAGCTTCATGCATCTCGACAAACTTGTTTATACAAAAGGATTATATTATTCTTATTTATAATTAATTGTTTCTTTTGCGAGTAAGAGCAACATATTGGGACTCATTAATTTTTTTCACTTTTTGTACAAAAAAGGGATATTCTTAGCCTTTGAATAATCCTTACATTTTATTTAAAATTTCAAAATTATTGCATATTATTGCTTAAATTCTAAGATTACAGCTCTGATTTTTGTGCGGTAATGAACTGACTTTGGAGTGTGATTTTGTGCATAAGATAGAGCCAATTCATTCTTACGAAGCCAACTCTTTCGATCAACATCAAAACAATTACAAAAACGTTTCCTTCTCAACGCTCAGGCAGGCATGTCATGAGTTCGAGCCCAGTACCACTAAAGACCGCCGTGTAGGGCAGCGATGCACGTTAAATCTGTTGAGAGCTGAAATGTTCTCCCGTGGTGTGGTTTGGTTGTTTGGAAAGGGGGGTGCCAGCTCAGGTGTTGTCCACGCCACTTGACCATGGTTCAAAGTTACGTGGTCCTTCGCCAAAAGCCCTCGTGTAGCTGAACAGTGCGACGATAATATTTGCTCACTCACTCTCAACGCATCCACAGCACAGATAACTGACAACAATTTTTCTTTGATTTTTTTCAAAACGAAGAAAGACTTTAGATTCAAATATCACGCCCCCCACCCCCGCTTCGTTTGGACAGTCCCTTAAGTCAGTGCTCCGCAACCTTTTTATCGCTGCGGACCGGTCAACGTTTGATAATTTTACCGCGGCCCGCTGAGGATGGGACACGTTGATTATTTATACTTTAGATTGTTTTGATTTAACAATTTTAATTTAGTTACATTTAAATATGCCTTCAGAATAAAAAATAGTTACACCAAAAATGAATAAAAGTGATTTCTGTGGAAAGTTGCGCAAATCCGAGAGAAATGCACCACTTTAAATAAAATGGCAATAGTTTAATGTTCTTTATATGGCCCGGCACCATTTGATCCGCGGACCGGGGTTGCGGATCACTGCCCTAAGTGATTGGGTGCTTTTTACCTTATCTCTCAAAATCTAACACAATATCAATTCCCCGAAGAGGGTTATTTTCATTCTCCTAATAACGTACGTAAACTAGAAGATGACAGTCTTGAAGAAGGGCTTGGTCGACATAGTTTCTATTTATCCTATGTACGATAATTTCATTGAGAAGGAAATACACTCTCTATAGATTTATTACGGCAACTAGAGGAAGAATAGTTTTTCGGCTACTTGAAAGCAACTTTGGAAGATTTACAAGAAGGCAGATGTGCACTTCTAGGTTTTATTACACCAAAAAAAGGCATAGGATAATCAACAATGACCTAGAACTAAAGCATCAACAATAATCAAGAGGGACAAGTATTTTTTGTCGATATAAAAGATTTTACAACCTCCTTTCATACTCATTTACAAGAACCATCTGATTCTGTATTCAGAGTTTCAAATGTTCAATAGCCTTAGAGCGCACCCGAACACTTTTTCTTTGTATATACTATCATACCTAAAAAGTGTGACTCACGAATAATTGGGCGAAAAAAAAAAAGAGAACAAACACATTTTTTTTACTTCAATATAACTATCTATTAGACTACGTTATGATTATATTCATTCTTCAGATAGATTTTAGAGCATTTTGCAATTTTTTTTTTGTAATTATTATTATAAAGGAAACTTACTTTATTTTTTTTAAATCAGGAAATCCAACACTGTAGAACTTTCAAAGAATAATAGTATAACAAAAGTAAGGATTTCATTTTTGCTTTTAAGGTTTTTGTATAAATCGGGGCATTTTTCTTATGCTGAAGAGCTTGTAATATATGTTTTCTACAAATTTCAAAGGAATGATATCGGAATTAAGAGTTTCTGGTTCGAACACTCAACTTTTTTATACATCAATTGTTATAATAAAAATGTCGAAGTTAGTTTCGTGTGCATTTTATAAATAAAGTCGAAGGACTAAAATGGATAATTTTAAGAATCTGTAACGAATATTTCTGTAATTTTTTGTTGTAAACATCTTTTCTTTTTTCGTTTTTTGTTGTTTATACACGATTAAAAACAGGCTTTTTTATGCTTCAATATAAAATTTTTTTTTAAAAAATTCTTCATTAAGCTAAACGTAAGATAACAGTAAAAATACGTTTCTTTACAGTAATACATTGTGTTATCTAGATATATATTATAAATGTGAAAGTTTGTAAGGATGTTTGGCCGTCTTTCGCACAAAAACAACTGAATGGATTTTAATGAAACTTTACAGTAATATAGCTTATACATCAGAAGAACACATAGACTGTAATTTATAGCATAGACTATAATTCATAAAGATATTGTGTGAAGTGTCCAAAATATAACGATATTTGCCAAGTAAGTAGGTAAAAATTCTGCTATCTGCAAGCAAATCTGGCGTGCGCTGCAAAAAAGACCACGGCAGCATATATCTATCTTTTGTTTGTGAAGGAACCCTTTTGTTTTGGTGCGCAGGGTGCTCGCTTCTAATTAATTCCTGTGATCAGCATAATCCCTAATTTTTTTTTTATTTCAGATAACTAAGTTTTGAAGGGAGAGGTTGTTATAAATATCTCTTTATTTGAATGATTTTATTATGCACATTTTGGAAATAAGAAATTGATCTTTTTTCACAATAAATGCTTTTATCGGTTATGGTACTTAAAGTAAATAAACTTTCTCTTTCACACTACATCTTTTGGACAAATTTTCAAAATTTGTTTGTGGTTAGTACTTAATTATAACGCTGTAATATTAATTGAATAGGCGGATATTGCATTTTTAAGTATCAAAATAATTATAATTACTGTACTGTATTTTTTGGAGTTAGTTAATATTAAGAGGACTTGGTACCCTAAAAATCACAAACCTATCGTTTTTTTTATTTTCATTTAATCTTATTCTTTGCATTATTATCTTTCGATTGATATATCACTTGTGCATGTCGGAAAGTTAGAAGTTGAATAAAACTTCATTTGAAAACAAATTAGGCAATTCAGCCACACCCCTTTTTAGAAAAAAAAGCTAAAAAATGCGTTATGATAAAAAAAATCTATTTTGTAAATAGAAATAATAACTATAAAAAAGAATGTGTAGTATTAAAAGCAGAATATTTCCGAGGCAATACAATAATGTAATTTTTCTTCCTTGTGAAATGTGTGCATGTAAAATTTTTAAATTAAGGCATTTTATATTAATAATTTTATAATTTCAGTTCTTATTCCTGATATATTTTTCATACAAATGTAATACTTTAGTATTATAAGAAGAAAAACAGCTAAAATTTCTGTCGTGACAGAAAAAAAAAAAATTTAAAGTTTTTCTTGAGTTTTCTTGTGCAATTAGTACTCTCTAAAAGTTGATCATTTATAAAAATGTGTGGGTTGAAAACATATGAAAATGCAATTATTTTAAAGAAAACGTATAAGTAATATTTTAAAGTGGTATTTTAAGTTTAATTAAGCTTATAATAATTATTTTTTCAGAATTATAAACTTTAAAGTGGTTTTTCTCAGTTTGTGTTTTTCGAAACCTTAGTGCATTCTAAATGCTACTGCTTCGACAATTATTTACCAATCACTTCAATTTTTTTCCTGCGTGTTAAAAATAAAACATGTAATAAAATAAGGGATCCGTTTTTCTATAAACTGAATAATTTAAAAAAAAAATAAAATGTAAGACATGTTGGCTTTTTCGTTGATTTTTAGCCTGTATATCAACATTTTATTTTTTTTTCTCGAAAACAAATGAATTTATTCTAAAATCGATCCCTAAAGTTGTTAAGAACATCCATAAGAATATTATAAAAAAATTTCAGGTTAAAGAATTAATTTTTACAAAAGGAGTAGGATTTTAAAATTTTCCCAATTTTCTTCAAAAAATTTAAATTTTTAAAATTGTGTGAATAATATATGAAAATTTTCATCTGGTAACATTTTCTTGAATAGAAACATTGTATAAAATGTTAAAATATAATTTTTAAATACGTAAATAAAGAAGTTTGCTCAAAGGGTGCCAAGTCCCCTTAACGTCGCACTGTTAAGCTTTTGGCAACGGACCACGTAATTTTAAACCATGGTCAAGTGACGTGGATGACACCTGAGCTGGCACCCCCTTCTCCTAACTACCATACGGCTGCAATTTAGAGAAGGAATATTCTACCAATACTTAGCAGAAATAATCTTTGAAAACGATTTGACTATTTATTTTAAGTGAACGGTGTATATAATTAATTTTACAGTGGAATATCTTTAATTAATTTATTAGCTCTAACGGATTAAATTTCCCAAAGTGGAATATTTTGTTTATGTATATCCCTTAATTTTCAATGTAGTGATCCAAAAAAATATTCCTTTATATTGTCCTTATCC
The DNA here is from genome assembly GCA_019973935.1 of Trichonephila clavipes. Taxonomy (NCBI): domain Eukaryota; kingdom Metazoa; phylum Arthropoda; class Arachnida; order Araneae; family Nephilidae; genus Trichonephila; species Trichonephila clavipes. The sequence continues at coordinate 157,793 of BMAU01016056.1, read as the reverse complement.
ACATGACCCATTAAAAGTATTAAGGAAAGAAATTTTAAAATCTCTTCTTCGCTCGTTTCAGTCCATCCAGAATTATATTTTCGCAAACTTGATGGTGTTGCAGATTGTGAAACGCGAGTTGCATATATGTTTGTCTCTTCTGTAATTTTTCTTACTATAGAGTTTTTAAATATGCAATTAAAAAAAACACTTTCCGTGACACACGGTACAGCGGCTCCTTTTATCATATTTTTTCCTGTAAAATGTAAAATTGTCGCTTTATCTGTTAGTTGTGGGTCGTCCCAGACTATTTTACTTTGTTCTTCGCAGACAACCTCATCTCCAACCTCTGGATTCAAATTTAAAGATTGATCCAAATCATCTTCTTGATTTTCTAACTCACAATTGGAATCAGAATCATCAAAAATTTCATCTTCTAAATCTGCTAAAACTTTCTGAATCTCATCAGTGATAAGTCCCCTTTTACGTTTAGGCATTTTTTTAAAAATCAAATTAGTTTAAAATGAAATGATTAGATAATCGAGATGACAAAATCGCTTGAAAAAATAACTATGCACTCTCCGCTAGTGAGAATTTAAGCATAAGGGAAAAAAGAGGGATTTCTAGATAAGGGTGAAAGAGGGAACTGTATCCCCCTCCTTTTTAAATACAAAAGAAACCGGTCAAGCAAATGATTTTCCAGGGCTGTAATAGGCCTCATGCTGTTTCGAAAGCCGTTAAGAGGAGAAAGCATTGCGTGGCCGATACACCGGCCAGAGCCGTCTTTTAAGGATCTGTTTCTTTTGGCCTTTAGATTGGCCAGCCGTCCTCAAAATGTTAAAGGAATAAATGTCTAGAGTGAGTTTTTATTTCAAATACTTCATGTAAAAATTATTTGCTTTAAAATTTTGATTGAAATTTCAAAACGATTGCAATTGTCTTATAAATTCTTATAAGCAGCTTAGAATAAGCTTAATTCTGCTGAATTTGATTATATTGTTGTATTTTAAAAGTTTATTCTTCTTCATTTGAGTTAAATATAAATCATACTTTCCTAGAAATAATATTTAATTAAGCGATTATTATGTTTACGAAAAGCAGACTCATAAAATATTTCGTGTCAGATGAGAATTCAGAAAACTGTGATTGATAGCAATTGCATCTACTTCACGTTTAATTAAATAATGTTTCAAACCAGTTTTAAGGAACTAGGTTTAAAAATAGCATTACATTTGCAGCAAATTAATTAACGAATTAAATAAGATACGCCTGGGCCATGCAACTTAAATGTCATTATAAATTTTATCTGGAAGCCCAATGAGTTTTAAGTGTAAATTTATATCTGGGGAGTGCATTATATAGTTATAATTCTTATCTGCTTGAAATCATGGAGGAGATACAAGAAAAAAGAAAAACCTTTACACTCAGTTATATAATTCTGCATTGGATATAATTTTAATGCAATGAGTCTTTACTGTATTTGCTTGTAAATTATTTTTTTGTAGTTTTAATTTAACTGCTTCTTAAAATGGTTCAATTATTTGTTTTAGTTAAATTAATAAAAATTAAAATTTATGTTGATGTTTTAACTTTTAAATGTCCATATATTGATTAAATATTTGTTATTAAAAAAACCATAGTCATTAATAATTCTGAATATTCAATTTCTCAGTTTTCCTTACAATTTTGCATATGTATATACATTGCAAAACTTTTTCTATAGATTCATTTACACCTAGGGATTAAGCATCTAGTTGCTAATGTGTACACTACCAGTAACAGCCTCCGGGCAAGGGTGATCACTTTGTCTGGTCGTAAATTATGTAGCTGCGAATATATACGTCGCGGGTTCTATCCTCCAGATAAGCGTTACTTTATCGGTGACTTTAACTCTGAAGAAAAATACAAACTTCGCGTAGCTCTCCTGGCTCCATCTACCGGTCACAAGAGCAATCGAAAGTCAGACTTACTTGACACAACAACCAAATTCGTCAGACTTACTTGATTCATTAAACAAAGTTGACAGACCCACTTGACGCAACACCAACAATTAATAGCAACACTAATCGCGCTCACACTACGAGTCAGACTGAACACCTGAGCGGAACATCTGCTCTTGCACGGCCCATGATCGCGTATACTGAGTTGAACACAGTAGGCCTTGGCTATCATGAGCTGTTGCGCTACTGAGTTAAGTTAAGTTATATTATAAAACTAGAGGTACACCGTAAAAACTAAGCACTTCCGATTCGAAAAGAAGTTAATTTTAAAGTCGATTTAACGATAAACATTTATGATACAAAGTTATATAATATCATTTCTGAATGCAGTAAAATACCAAGACATTTTATTGAATTTAAAGACATAAGTTGCCGTTGTAAAATGAATAATTACACTTCATATTTAAATCAAAGTGATATAGTATAATCTTTGTCAGAAACACTTAGAATAATTTGAATTGCTCAGATGTTATAAAAATAATGTTACATTGAAATTAGAATCATCGAATTAAATACTCTTTGCTTTCTTTTAAAGCTCTTTTGAAGTATTTTAGACAGAAACCCACAAAATACATTTAATATGTTTATAAGAATAAAAATTGGAAACCATACGTTTTAATTTCTGAAATTTCTTTGATATATTGGTATTTGTACGGAAAAGATGAAAATAACATTACCATGCTTTACTAATATGTTGTATTATTTCATAATAAACTCATTCGGAATAAAACAAATAGTGAAATAATTGGCACATACTTTACGAGATAATATCCAAACGTCGACATTGTAAAAAAGGAATTTTACTTATCACTGGAAAACAGTTAAAGTACTTTTGTTAAGTATATCTGATATACTTAAGAAATGTTTTAAAAACCATAAGCTTAAAACAGTAATAAGACTTCTTATTTTCCTTATGACAAATATATATATATATTTTTTTTTTTTACTTTATAACTAATAGTAAAACATTTTAAGAATATCTAATATTTATATATATAATCTAATGACAAACATAATGCTTTGAAATAACTGTTATATTTTCTGTTAAAAAATAGCATAGTAAGAAAAAGAAAAAATGAAGTTAAGTCAAATAAATATATATTCCACAAATTATCTGTCTAACATAAAGGGCTTTATATTTTAAATTGTTCAAGCAATTTAATTTAATAAATCTCTCGTTTGTAGTTTCCTTCATATGAAAAACAATAATCAAAAGCCTTAAAAGGGGCAAAAAATACAATTTTTGCATCAGTATCAATAATACATTATGTAAAATCATGTAAATATATTTCAGTATAAAAGACAGAATATTTTTTGTTCACTAAAACAATGTGTCAATAATAACATAATTTTACAGAAAAAAATTAACTCCCATCAAGAAGGTATAAGAATCACGCCAGATGAAAAAGTGGCATTTAATATTCCGAGGGATGTGGAACTATTTTAAAAACAGTATAGCTAAAAAAACGTATCAATTTTATAAGAAAACTTACAAATCAGTCATTGATGTTAAGTCTTATTACTTATGTACTCCAATATATGTATGCATAAATATATATATATATGCTTACATACATACATTATTGCATATATTTGCATTATATATGTACGTGGGAGGTTGGATCCACAAATCATTGCTTAACCCTAATTCGTGGCTTAATTCAGCGACAGGTTTAGAAATCATAATAGGTCTCCTGTTTAGTCCAATGACATTTTTGTATCTACAATTGTTGTGTCCGCTGAATTCCTATTTCTTACTTGTTTAGCACTATAGGTTCTTGTACTTCTTCACTTTTATTTTATTATACTATATATATATATATATATATATATATATATATATAAATACTATATATATGTATATATATATATATATACACTGGTGTGCAAAAATTAAGGACGAAGTCGAAAAATTAGCATATCAGCTGGACGAAGAGGCAGAGCGGACAGAAAGACCAATCAGGAGATTAAGTAAGGTGATGTACGGTAGCACATGCGCAGATATGCAGGTAGACGTAATGGGGGAGTGTCTGAGTAGTATAAAGCATGTTGTCGGTGTAAGATCAGTATTTCTGGCAAAGAGATTGCACGCCGTATAGCATTTAAAATCACACCGAGTTGCTGCCTCAGCGAGAAATGGCGAATAATCAATCCGTTAGATGTCATCTGGATGCTTTTACCCTAGGTCGAATCATTGGGAAGTTGAAGGAAGGCCGCAGTGTGACAAGTGTGGCTGCAGAGTTCGGAATTGCTCACAGCATCGTTTCAAGACTTTGGAGAAAATTTCAAACTTTAGGAACAGCTATCCGGGGGTTCAGTAGTGGTCGTCCACGAGGAACCACACCCGCAGATGATCGGTCTATTGTCTTACAGGCCAGAAGAAACAGGTGGCAGACAGCGGGAGAAATCGCTAGACACACGACACAGGCGACAGGACGACCGATATCGCGTTTTACCGTGGCCAGAAGACTGCACGGTTGTGGTCTGTTTGCACAACACCCTGTACGGTGTGTACCTTTAACGCCTGCCCAGTGTACCTTTAACGCCTGCCCATCGGAGAAGGCGTTCTCTGTGGTGCCGGGAACACTGGAATTTTAGAGACAATGAATGGGGACAAGTACTCTTTACAGATAAGAGCAGATTCAGTTTGAGTAGCGATTCTCATCGCATACTTATCTGGAGAGACCGGGGAAGCCGCAATCATCCCTCTAACATCATTGAAAGGGACAGGTATGGAGGTCGCGGTGTTCTCGTTTGGGGAGGCATCATGCTTGGTAGTCTTACAGACCTTCACATCTTCGACGCAGGCTCAGTCAACGGGACCCGTTATTGTAACGAGATTCTTCTTCCATATGTGCGTCTTTTTAGAGGCGCTATGGGTCTGCAGTTCCTTTTCATGGACGATAATGCACCATGTCATCGCACAGTAGCTGCCGAACAGCTCTTAGAGAGTGAGGATATTGAACGTATGGTTTGGCCGGCATGATCTCCGGATCTCAATCCCATCGAGAATGTATGGGATTTTCTAGTGAGACGCTTGGCGGCTCGTACCTTACCACCAGTAACGATTTGGGAGCTTCGATTGGCGATGCAAGACGAATGGGCAGCAGTGCCTCAACAACTCATTAACACCCTCATTCTCAGAATGGGCAGACGCTGTGAAACCTGCCTAGCAGTCAGGGGAGATCATATCTCCTACTAAAGACCGGATGTTTCTTGCTGGACACCCATCACAGGGATGTTTCGGCCTTCAGTCGCATTGCGCTCCATGCTACTTTTTCAATCAAGCTTCTTTTTATCCCTCTGATTTCTCTTTAATTAGTGTTGCTTACATTAAACATGTCCTTACATATTGGGGATCTTACGGTATTAAATGTGTTGATTTGGAAAGCTTTTGTACAAAGATATATTGAATAAACCGTCTCGTCCTACATTTTTGCACACCAGTGAGTATATATATATATATATATATATATATATATATATATATATATATATATATATGTATATATATGTATATATATGTATATATATATATGTATATGTATATATATATGTATATTTATATATATATATATATGTATATATGTATATATATATGTATATATATGTATATATATATGTATATATATATATATATAATTATTTATATATGTATATATATATGTGTGTGTGTAATGCATTAGTCGTTGATGAAAATAATCGAGACTAAAGAAGGGTCGAGTACCAAGTAAAGAACTTGTTTCTGCAATTTAAAAAGCGGACAGAGTGTCCATTAATATGATAGCAGAAAGCAACCGAGGGGGCACCCTTACATGTAATTATCCCCTTTATTACACAATTAGACGTAAAATCTTAATCTATTTATTAAGCAGATTCCATTCATTCAGTAGAGATCTGCTATAATATGGTTTTGTGGAAATCGCTTCTTAAGTGGCGTTCTGAGGATTTAAGAGGCGTTATAGATAACTATTTCCATTTTTAAGCTAGTAGACGTACAGTAATGAAATTTGATAAGCAGATTCTTTTCATATAATAAATATTTGCTGCAAAATATGTTTTGGGAAAATTGACCACCAAGGGTACAGAGAAGGATCAAGGGGTGTAATAGATAAATATTTCCGTTTTCAACTACACTCTGTCGCAAAAAAATATATGCACCCAGAAGAAATTGAGCTACATTCACGAAATTTGGTATGCATGTAGTGTATATGAAAATAAACAAATGATTAAAAATTCAGAACAAAATATCATTTTATTAAGCGGTTACAGCTTGCAAAAGGTTAAAAATCAGTAAGTAGTAAAGCCACCTCTGGCAGTTATACAAGCCGAAATTCGGCGTGGCATCGATTCAATTAGATCACTTATGACCCCCTGTGGAAGTTTCTGCCATAGTCTTTGCATCTGCGCAATTAATTCTCTTGTATCTCGGGACGGCTGCAGTTGCCTTCCCAGCGCGTCCCAGACATGCTCTATTGGCGAAAGATCTGGTGACCTGGCAGGCCATGGTAGGACGTCATATCCTTGAAGACATTCTTGGGAGAGTCGCGCAGTATGTGGACGAGCATTATCCTGTTGATAAATGGCACCTGGGCACCTTGATAGCATGGGTAGCACAATCGCCGTTAAAATATCGTCCACGTATCTGCAAGCTGTCAAAGTGCCTTGAAGGACCACTAATGATTATCGTGTGTCCCAAGAACTTGCTCCCCACACTGTCACACCTTGTGAAATTGTTGTATGCCGCTCGACAATAAATGCCGGATCGGACCGCTGGCCGGTGCGCCTCCTGACACGTGTGCGGTGGTTATCAGCACTGAGACCGAATCGGGATTCATCACTGAAGATGACACGTCTCCAGTCTGTCACACTCAAGTTGCCCGAGGTCGGCAAAAATCCAGTCGACACTGCCTATGATGTGGGGTCAGTGGTAAGCGTCTTAGCGGACGTCGGCTCCTCAAGCCAACTTCGGTCAGTCGTCTCCTTATGGTTTCTCTTGATGGCACTGGATGTCTGGAAGGAGGTAAGTGGCGTTGAATCGATGCTAGCGACGTTGTTGGTGCCGAAGGGGCCACTCTTCTGATTGCACGATCCTCGCGATCATTTGTGTTCCTGGGACGTCCTGACCCTCCGCGACGGTACACTCTACCTTCTGTGATCCACTGTTGCCAACACCGAGCAACTACCATATCGCTCCGACCAAAGTGGCGGCCGATACGTCTATTCGACCAACCTGCTTCTCTGAGGCCTATTATACGGCCCCTATCAAAGTCCGTCAGCTGCTCGTACTGCCGCCGGTTACGTCTTAGAGGCATCCTAAGTCTCAATATCGTCTATCAAAGTCATCAGATTCGTTTGGATAGCTGTACGGCGCTCGTACTCATGCTTTTAAACTCTCCCAGTTGCGCAACTAATATGCGCATAGCACACTTAGCCTTGTCTCATTGGCTTCGAAATTTTAATCATTTGCATATCTCTTACCAGACTACATTCTTGCCGAGTTTCGTGATTGTAGCTTGATTTCTTCTGGGTGCATATATTTTTTTGCGACAGAGTGTATTAAACCCATCAGCTCGAAAATTAGAAGGTGTGTTCCTTTCATAGAATAGATTTCCTCTAACAAAGAGTTTTGCAAAAACCGACCCCCAAAGGAGTGGAGTTGCGAGAAGTTAAGGAGTGTTATAGAAAAATTCCTGTTTTTGAATTTAACTCATTTACTTGAAATTTGTTGAGCATTTTTCTTTAGTTGAATAGAGTTCCACTAAGAAGGGATTTTACGGAAATCCACTGCAGGGGGAAGCGAGGGAGTTATTGGGGTATATTGATAGACAAAATTCCAGTTTTAGTACTACTAGTACTATAATAATAAAATTTGGTTTGCATATTTTTTTTTGTTGAATGGAAATCCGCTAAGAATAGTCTCAACGGTAGGTATATATTCCTAATGGTCCAACGAATTCCTAATGGTAGATATCAATAATTTATATATATATATATATACAAAAAGTGTTTTTTTCAGGTATAGAAGTTTAAGTTGGCATTACTTTCCAAGGTGGCGACCGATTTAACAGCTGTCAAGTGATTTATTCTCAGTTTGGTTTGGCAATTCATCAAAACGATCATCAAGCAAGGCGTAGATTCGTCGAATGCGCCCAAAACGAGATTTCCGTTAATCCCGATTTTCATAAGCAAATTTTGTTTAGCGATGAAGCGCACTTCTGGTTGAATGGCTACGTCAACAAACAAAGCTGCAGCATTTGGAGTGAAGCTAATCCACAAGTGTATGTCGAAACACCGTTACATCCAGAAAAACTGACTGTTTGGTGCGTTTTATGGGCTGGTGGAATCATTGGTCCGTACTTCTTCAAAAACGATGAAGGCCACAACGTTACAGTCAATGGTGATCGGTTTAGAGCCATGATTACTAACTTTTTCATTCCTGAATTGAACAATCATGATGTCCAGGAGCTGTGGTTTCAACAAGACGGCGCAACATGTCACACAGCTCGTGCCACAATCGATTTATTGAAAGACACATTTGGTGACCGCCTAATTACACGTTTTGGACCTGTGAATTGTCCTCCAAGATCTTGTGATTTAACACCGCTAGACTATTTTCTGTGGGGCTATGTAAAGTCATTGGTCTATGCGGATAAGCCACAAACACTTGACGATTTAGAATACCACATTCACCGTGTTATTGCCGATATACGGCCTCAAATGTTAAAAAAGTCATCAAACATTGGACGTCCAGATTGGACTACATCCGAGCCAGCCGTGGCAGTCATATGCCAGAAATCATAATTTAAATGTAATGCCACAAGATAATCTTTCGAATAAAAAAAAATTCATGTCAATCGAATAATACATCGTTGTTTTATTGCAATTCAAAGTTCTATACCTCTAAAAACACCTTATATATATATATATATATATATATATATATATATATATATATATATATATATATATATATATATTTATTTATATGTAAACAGTAAATATTTATACAACATCGTGAAATACCCAGTGAAGCGGGTGGATAACGGCTGGTATATATATATATATATATATATATATATATATATATATATATTTATGTATATTATTACTTTTATCGGGGTTCAAGGATTTTACGCAAATCAATCGCAAAGAACAAGACAGCTCTTTAGGAGCGATGGAAATTTATTGTCGAGAAAACAATCCTTGAAATTCAGGACTCTGCCGCAAAATTCGCACAATAAATATGAGAAGGTCTCCGTGCCTCCTACAACGCTCAGGTACAACCATCAGTTCAAAGTACACTTATGTAAAATTTTATTCAAGAGCACCATCCGTCCTACTCTACAGCCAAGTTAACCGCTAGTAGTCTCTTTACGGTCAAGGCAAACTACTAATCACTAGTTTAAGCAATACTATTTAGTTTCTTTAAACGTCTCCCTATTGATAGGCTTTGCGAATTTTTGAGAAAGATCCGCTTGCGTTATTTGTCGCGAAATTCGTTTATTTCTTCAATAATTTCTAGAAGATTTCATAGGGTCCCGAACTCACCAACATGTTCGGAAAAATGATACCAATTTGGCTCTACCGTCAAGATTTCACCAAGTCTAAATTGAATTACCATTATAACATAAGTAAAGGCTTTGCTTGTAATATTACAATTTTTAACATAAAATAAATAAATAATAGTGTATTATAAACACATTACACATCCAAACATAAATTATTTACATTATTTTACACAAAATTCGAAACAATATAATTAGAATTTTGAGTTAATATCAAATTCATATATATATATATATATATATATATATATATATATATATATATATATATATATATATATATATATATATATATATATACATGCGTTTGTGTTTGTGTGCGTTCATCACAGTATACCACAAAATTGAATTTGACTTGGAGGTTGCTCACAAATGAGGTATTCGAAAATTGTATGAAACAGTCATTTTTTTTTAATTCTTTGAATCGTTTAATTAATTTACGTAAATGCAATTTCATTCCACAGTCTCATTGTCTTTTTTGAGCCTTCCCCCCCAAAATAATGATATGGGAATAATTAGAATGTTTGTGAGTAAAAAGTTTTCTCTTAAAAATAATAATGGTTTGAAGTTAAGTTAAAAAGCAAAACACACACATTGAAGTTGTACCCTCATAATATTTTTCTTGCTTAGACTGTATTCATAAATATATTTCTCTTTCCTACAGAAATGCTGTTTTTATCGTTTCTGATCTATGAATTTTTCGTGCAGACATATATTTTTCTCATTAAATTTGGTTACCAAAAAACTGACTGGCCTCTGAATGCAGCCTTTGAATGTATTAAGAAATCTCATTAAAACCATGGTCTGTGATCTCACGGAATTCTCGAGAATTTTATTTTAAGTATTTTTTATTATTACTGACTTTTAACTTTTGCATTAAATATATTTCTCTAAAATATTAGAAACATAAAATTATAGTAAAATAATATATATCACAGGAAGTCCAATTAAAAAAATCTTTGAACTACTTAAAAATTTTGGTATTTTTATTAAAATGAGCTAATGAATAAGAAGTAGAAATGCTTAAAATTTTAGCTGGCTTGTTTATTTAGTAACAACCAGCCTTAAATATTTGAAGTATATACTTAATTCCCTTAATAACGAATAATTAAATTAAACACATTGTTTACTTAAACTGAATATAAATAATTCTATTTGCAATAATGATAACTATTTATTTCATGAATTAAGTTCAAGAAGTAGATATATGTGCTCAGATTTTTGTGTGTGTGTGTGTTCAAATCATGTAACAAATTGATCGTTTCGAATTGATATGTATAAGTTTAATTTTTTTTTTTATTTTCTGAAGTGGCTATATGATTTCTGTAACATTTACTAAACCATACTTAAGTAAAAAAACTATTTTGTATATATTTTGTACCTTCATCAATACCAGGTTTTCATATCAAATATCTAAAAATAACAGCGCTATGGATTCATAAAATGCGTGGTGACGCATTAAAGTATATGTATCAGAAGAAAGCCCATTTGATTCGTGAAACAAACAGAAAATAAAATAATCACTTTCCTGAGTTCATTTGAAAAATAAAAAAAAGAATAAATTTCAATACTCTGAAAAATTAGACCAGAAAGAATGACAGATATTCAATTAAATAAATATTTTAATTCCGTAATTTAAAAAAAAAATAAAAAAAGGTTAAAAATTACTAATTTTAAAATATTAATAAAATGCATTGCGATTATTTAAAGAGGATCTCAATGAACATAGCATTTTTTCTTCACATAAATAATAAAATATAAATAATTTAAGTTGAGGGAAAAAGAAATAATCCCTCATTACAATTTTTCTTTCTATGAAATTAACATTTATGCATTTTGAGGTTTGGAAAGTAATTTCGCTTTTCTCCTACAGGTACCTTGAATAATTTTTTTCACAGTCATATTTACAATTTAGCTTTATAAACGAAAAAAATACTGTTCAATCAATAAAAAATGTCCGACTTGTATGGTGATGTATTGACAGAACGCCAGTGCTAAAATTGGTTTCCAAAATTTTCATTCGGCCATTTTGATGTTGACGATCCAGCACATTCTGGAAAGCGAGTCGAAGCTAATGAATGAACGATAAAGGCATTAATTGATGCACACACACATACCGGCAAATAACAACTCGTAAGGTCACTGAGAGATTTAATTTATTTTATTCAACCGTTCATGACAATTTTAAAACGCCTTAGTATAATCTTAAATATTGACATACTGAGTCCCTCATTCTCTTACGGAAGGAATTTAGTGCCTTGGCTTTGATATCTGTGATTTGTTTCTCAAAAGTCAAGAAAATCATCCGTTTTTGAAGTACCTAACCAATAAGGAAACGGAAGAGACTATTTACAACAATGTTAAACGCAACAGGTCATGGAGTAATAAAAATAAACCGGTCCAAAACAATTCGAATATCAATATTCAATGAAAAAATGATCATGCCACTTGTTTGGTAAAATTTCAAAGGAATCATTCTTTTTTAGTTAATACCGGACAACAAAACGACCATTTCTGATGTAAACTATCATCAGTTGGACAATTGACTTCACTTAAACAGTAAAAGTCGGAATTGATCAATAAAAAAGGTGCAATGCTCCACCAAAATAATGGTACACCTCATACAATTTTGGCAAGTCGTCAAAAGTGTTTACAGTTTGAAGGGGATATTTTGCCATATCCACTTGATTCTCTAGAACTCCACCTTGTGATTATTATTTGTTCCAGTATCTAAAATAATTTTTGATTGTAAGACCTATACTACAGTTCTTCTCAAACTTTCAATATTTGCGAACCAATATCCAATCATAATTTTCATCTCACTCCTCCCCCCCTTCTATACAAATAGCAATGCATTGAATTCTAATAATACTATACTTTGACCCTAAAACTACTATACGACTTTAAACTCTTGAGAGCGGTAATCGTAAATATACGTCTCGCTCAACCGGTGCGTTGAATGTCCCAGACGTACTTATAAGTCTTTCAGAAATAATGTATTTTCTGTGCACTGCTATCGATAAAATTATTCCGAAGGCTTTGGATTGCAATGAAAGGATCTTGACAGTGTAAATGAAATGAAGTAATTAGCAAAGTAATTAGTTTCAGAACGTATATTACTGCTAGAAGAGTTTACCATGAAATCATTTGTTTTTAATTCTTACATTTTTCAAAAATCATATTCCTAAAGTACAAACTTAATCTGCTTTTAGGCTGTATTCCTCATAAGAGTCTAACCTTATGTACAACATTATTTTTAATCAACTAAATACCATATTTATTCGAAAATAAGCCGGCATCAGTTATAAGCCTCACCCCGAATTCTCAACAAATTTTTGAGAAAAATGAATATTAGTGTAAAATGGTGTATCGATATTCAATTTAGCGAAATTAAAAAAAAATTAAAATGAAAACTAATAAGAAGTGAGTAATTAGCCAGATTGCCAGTATTACACTGCTGGACAATTGCTAAGGACGGATAACACTATCATCCATAGCAACCACAAAATGAAAGGAAGCAAAATGTGGAAAATTAAAATAAGTGCGGTATATTAGTAAGAAAAAGTATGAGTATGCAAATTTTTTTTCCACGTCTGTTCATCACGTGATAGCGTTCATAAGAGCTTTAAAGGTTTTGACGCGTGTGGGCAGTTGTTGTTTCAAGTCAAAGTTTTACAGGAAAGATTTAATAGACGAACTTAAAATTTTTGGCATGTTTTCCCGACATCACATAGATAATTTTATGCGTGGCCGAATTATTGGAAAGATCGAAGAAGGGTGAGAAATAACAGATGTTTCCAGGGAGTTCGACAACGCTCACAGCGTTGTTTCACGGCTGTGGAAGTCATTTAAAACTACTGGAATGTGTAGTAGACGGCACGGGGGAAGATCGTGTTAGAAGTTCGACGCCTGCAGAAGACAGATATATCGTCCTATCAGCAAAAAGGAACAGGCACACCACAGCTCAGCAGGTGGCAAATCAGTTTCTTGCTGCCTCAGGAAAGCAGATCTCCCGAAAAACTGTTGCCAGACGTTTGAGGGGAGGAGGACTATACGCACGCAGACCTGTTGTGTGTTTCCCATTGACCAGACAGCACCGTACTGCCCGTTTGAAATGATGTTGTGAGCATCACAATTGGACTGAACAGGACTGGGCATGCGTACTATTCTCAGATGAGAGTAGGTTCATTCTGTCATCGGATTGTAGAAGCCAACTGATCTGGCGCGAGAGTGGTACTGCTTATCATCCAGAAAATATCCAGGAAAAGGACCGATATCCGACATGCAGTATCATGGTGTGGGCCGGCATCATGATCAATGGCCGCCCGCGCCTACTTGTGAATGGGAATGGGACTATGACGGGCCAACGATACATTGATGAAGTTCTACTTCCTCATGTTCGTCTTTTCCGTGGTGCTGTCGGTGATAAATTTGTTTTTATGGACGACAATGCAACATGTCATCGAACACTCGCTGTTCAGGATTGTCTAGACAGCGAGGGTATTCAACGTCTCGTATGGCCAGCACGTTCTCCAGATCTAAACCCCATTGAAAATGTGTGGGATGCCTTGCGGATGCAAGTTGCTGGTCGAAACTATCCTCCGACAAACAAGAACACCCTCATCCATGTACTCACAGAGGAATGGGATAAATTGCCTCAACAGCTGCTGGATAATGTGCTGCAAAGTATGGTACGACGTGTGGAATGTTGCATCACACTCCACGGTGGACATATCCCGTACTGATACCTTTCTTTAAGGTGCCTGCTGACTTTTAGATGCATTGTTCCATTTCTCCGTACGCAGATCGAATGAACATTTTTTTTTCTTTCAGATGTTTCACAGCTTTTGTACTTTCCAGAACAATAAATATTCTTTATTCTAATGTCTGAACAGTGTGGCAACTCTATTTTATCCTACTAGGCCTCATGTCTCGCTTAATGTTATGCTACATAGCAATTTGGGATCCGTCCTTAGCAATTGTCCAGCAGTGTATAAGCCTTTAAAAATACACGAATCTGCCATGCACCATTTAGCGAAGTTTTTCTTCCTTCCAATCTACGCCGCACCCAGTTTCCAGTAGCATTAACTGTGAAAAAATATAATTTAGCTTCGAGTAAATACGGTATTTGTACAATTCCTAAAATAAGAAATAACGAAGAAGTATTGAGACATCTTAAGTTACATTTTGTTTTCAACAATATGAGTTATATAGACCATCTAATTAAAAGTTTAAAATTAACTTTAAAATCCCCTCTGAGGTATAATTAGAATAACTAAACGGTTTAAATTTAAAATAATTGAATAATTATGTGAATTGTGTGTGTAACTAAATAATTTGATAATCAGTAGGCATCATCATCATCTTAAGTAGTCGTAAACCAACTTAAGTTGTAAAATTTAGAATAAGAAATGAGACTTTTTTTAGTAGAAAATACATTTTATGCACGCGTATTACCTTTAAATATGCATGTACAATAATATGCCGTGCATAGATGCATATGCATAGATATTAAGGCATATTACTTTTATGCATGCATCCTTTTAATGCCATTTTACCTATACAATTTATTATTTTTGAAACAGTAGTGCTATAATATTTTAACTGCACGTACAATAAGATATGAAATATAATAAATGAAGCATTTCATAAGTTATGAAAACTTCATTTTGAATTCATTGTAACCTGAGTTCTTATGTTACATAAATATACATTGTATGGGCTACTCTATATTTATTAATAACTCTTTCGCTCAGTATTTTACATATTGTTATTTTCTAGCCAGACTTTCAAGAGAGGAGGCTACAAGAATTTTTTTTTTAAAGTATTCAGTAACTAGTGTAAGTATCCTTTCTCAGCCAAGGAAGTGAATATTTCATTAAAAAAAATTGAAAATATTGAACGAAAAATCTTTCTGTTGTAGCGTATATCATCATCAAAAATTTATCGTTACTTTATTTGAATTTAAAAGAAATATAAAAATAGGGCAGAACAATCAATCCATACATAAACGTTTAACTATAAAAAAAATCCCAAGGTAGAACAAAGGCCGGTGTTACATAAGTTCTTTTAAACTTTAAAAATTCATAAAAAGGAAGATAGGGTGGTAAAGAAGCACAGATTACGACAAAAAAGTTCGCAAGGAAGTTGAATTTTTTTAGCAGCAAAAATATTTTTAAATCTGCCTGTATTAAATCAAATATGAGTGTTTCCTGTAATACGCTACATATAAAATAGCGTTGGACCATGGGTAGCCTTGATGTTAGGGCATTGACTCCAGACCGGATAGACTGAGAAGGTGAATATAAGTAGTGTCGCCATCTATCGTGTAGAAATCCAACCTGTCTCAGGCTCTGGCAACTTTCACCCCATTCCTTCGGGGAAGACACGGCAACAACAACAACTAAGTAGCGTATTTCCGTACTAGGCTAATCCAGTAAAACGATTCCGATTGACTACCTCTGCTGGTAAAGATTAAGAGATTGGTCGTAGTTAAACACATGCCCACCATGTTCAGTTGACTTCTGGTTGTGGGGCTGTTTAAAATAACTCTTGTGCCATTTACACCGTCAGCATGGGCCGAACTCAAATATTTTATCTATCATGAGGTTATAGCAAATTCATTCTATATGTAGCATTCGGTAGTAGTTGGTTATTTGAGCCACCTTAGTTGTGTTGGACAATGTTCTGGAGGTCATGTTGAACAGTGAGTGAGTGAAAGTTGAAGTTTTTGGCGCAAGAGCCGAATTTGACCCAATTGCGCCCAACGTAAAAATGTATCTGTGGTCTCGACGGGAAAAGACAAAAGAGGAAATTGAATAACAAGAAGGATTGTCAAAATTGGAGATAGATCACTAGGGTACCCTCGGGTTCGTGAAACCCGTGTATTCCAAAGAGAGTAAACCCCTTGGGAGAAAGAAAAGATCACTAATGCACCTCTTAATTGCGACACCCGTACTCACCTCAAGAAGATGAGCCCCTGAGGATGTCATGTTAAACAACTGTTAGTTCAAGAATAATTTTATAGAGGGTACTGTGATCCTGTACATGGGTTTCAAATCGTCAGCATCCTCTATTGGCGATATTTTTATTAAAGGGGTTTTTGACACTAAAAAAATCCGACTTTCTTATGAGTCATTTCTTGCAAACGGGATTTTTTCATTATTTTTCCTTTTCTTAATGAATTTTTAACTTTGTATAACCAGATATAACATTTTTTCAACTTATTTTACTTTGTTTGGATAATGAAATACAAAATATTTTTGCTGAAAATATTTTAGCTGACAATTTAATATTTGTTCTATGTATCTCAATGAAATTCCTAAGCTTTAGTAACACTTCAAGAAAGCTTTTTTATTAGCATTTTCATATTTAATAAATCTCCTCAGACATATTTGCAAATACAATTAACAATCTTTGTAATAATCCTATTTAAAATATATAAATAGAAAAAAGTATGATGCAAGCAAAATTTTATTTTCAATAACCATGAATTACTCGCATTTTTTGATAATGTGACGAATAGATTTTTTTATATGTGTTAACTTTTATTTTGCTTTAACTTAAAAAAGATAATACCACCTTTCATTCAATAAAATTGTGCTTCATAATGTTCAGTAAAAATAACGAATTCTATAAATAAGAAGTCTCAGAATTCCTTTGTTCCTAACATTAATTCTATTTAAAATAAGCCAATAGTTCTTTAGAAGCATTTTGGTCTACTATATTTACTTTTAAAGTTCAAAATTAAATTTAGTGTATTCATTTTTTCTTAAAAAAATTATATGCATGTACACGTCCTTATTATATTTATAACACTAATAAAATGTAATGTTGATTGTAAAAAACGAGTTTTTTGAGGCATAAATAACGTTGTAATGTTACTTCTATCATATTTTTTTCAAGACACTGATGTTGTTTTTAAATAACATGAAGTAAAAAAAAATCGATAGACTTTGAGAGTAAAATTATACAGAATAGTTGAATTATTCATAAGAATTTTAATGTAGATTCTTAAATTGTTGTTGTCTTCTTTAAAGAGACATGGACCGAGAGAAAAAGCAGTTTGGAAAATAGTGAAAATTTCGTTTAGTATAGATTTATTTCATGAATCCATTAACCATCAACTTCAGCTGAAGTGTAATTTTGAGTGGAGATTGAATTAATGTTATATTGAACTATAAATTATTTACTTCTAAACGTGATGTTTATTTCAATTGTGTATTTAAAATATTTTAGTTGAGATTTCCTTATTATTCAACATAACTGACATTTTTTGACAGTTTATACACATAATAGAAATTATCCCTCTAATTAAAGTGTAAATAATTATTACGAATGTATATTTTTGAGCAAATTAAAATATCAAAAATTACGTTAATCTTACATCAAATTTATGTTATATATATATAAGGGAAATAGTTTAATTCCTTTATCTTACCATGATTTTTTTTATTTATTTTACATGCTATGTTTGATTTCTTTAAATACTATATGTTTGGAATAAATAAAAAAAAATTAGTTTTATTATTTTTTTCTTTCTCTATTTATTGTATACATGACTTATGAAATACCTGATTTCTAAATCCACTAACATCCTTTTCATACTGTAATTATATTAATCAATATTTCACCTTAAATACAAATGTTATTAAAATTTAATTTTAGATTTTTTATAATTCCATATACGTACAAATTATTTCTTCTGCAAAACTATTAAAGGAGATTTAATATAGCGCATTTTAACTACGAGAATGATTCCAACCAATGTCAAAACTTGATTATTAAAAAAATGCTCTAGTCTATTTTCAGGAATTATGTTTTACAGATATTTATGATTAAAGTATATCAATTATTTGTATATTACTTTAATCATGTTTGTTAATTTTTAAAATCTGTATTATATATGTATATATTTATCATAAAATTATAATAAAATGGCTAAGCCAAATATAACATTTTTCTTTCATTTTGTACATATCGTAATCTAAGATATCCTAAAAAGCTTAGTACGAGATACCAAAAATTCCTCTTATAGGAAGGAATAATTCATCCTGGTAAATGATACGATTTTTTTATACTTACGAAGTAATCCGTTGATCATTTCTGCCGAGTAATAAAACATCGCCAAATGTTGTCACGTTTGCGTGAACAGGATTACTGTGTTTGTATTTATATATGTACTGCCTTCAACTGTTGGTTCAATATCGTGGCATTTGGCGACTATTTTCTCATTTGTCCAATTGGTGCTCCAGTTAGAATTCCACTTATAGGAAAAAATAATTCTCCCCGTTCAATGATAAGGTTTTTCGATACTTAAGAAGTATTCCGTCAACCATTTCTGCCAAGTAATAAAACATCGCCAAATGTTGCCACGTTTGCGTGAACAGGATTACTGTATTTGCACTTGTATATGTACAGCCTTTAACTTTTGGTTCGATATCATGGCATTTGGCGACTATTTTCTCATTTGTCGAATCGGTGCACCAGTTAAAATTCCATTTAAAGGAAAAAATAATTCTCCCCGTTAAATGAGACGATTTTTCGATACTTACGGAATAATCCGTCGACTCTATTTTTGCAAATAATAATAAAAAAAACACATCACCAATTTTTGTCACGTATTCGCTAACAAGACTACTGTGTTTGTACATGCAAAGGAACAGCCTATAGCTGTTGGCTCCATATCGCAGCATTTAGCGACAGTTTTTCATTTGTCGAATTGGTCGATGGTATAATATGCAAGTTTTAATTTATTTTTAATTTATGGTGTTTTACATAAAATTGTACATTAATAGTAAACGAAATAGAAAAAATTAAATACTTTTATTAAAAATTCTTACCTGTTCCAGCCCTACGTTGTCTACATTCCAGGCAATAACAGGTAATCCTAGGTATCCAGTCAATTGCAGCATGTACTGGGCAGAAGCGGCGTTGCTACCGTATACGGGACTGTTTGTCATATATATGATTGCCGATACATTATGAGGAAGAACTTTGTCGCAAAGGGTCTTCAATACATTTAACGGACTTGCAGCTAGTGCCATTACATGCTTTTGGGCTTCTAATCTATAAACACTAGTGAAAGAAAATCTTTGGAATCTGCCCTCATTGATACTATTAGTAGTATCTTTTAAGGCTTTGTCATATTGTCGTCTGATTTGTTCGAACGCGGTGGCAGGAAGTATAGCTCCTATTTTTATTGGAATCTGCTTGTCAGTATCGATTACTTTTTCTTTAGGTATTTTTTGCCTCTGTCTAAATACTGAACACATTGATGGAGATAGGGAAATAACAAGACACATGAAACATGCTAAAAACCTTGCTGATGACATGGTTTTCAATTTTTCCTCGAACATGGAGGAATTGTTGGAAATGTGTTTATAAATCAAATACCTATTGTATTGATTAGAGAATAATGAGTAAAAATAAAAATAAAAACGAATAAATGATTTGATTTTTATAGTTAAATATTTTCTGAATTAAATGTTTTGTTAATGTGAACTTCTGAAAACGATTTAAAAAGTTTTTAGTTTTTATTGATTACAAATTAGCTTATAATGATTAACTTAAACTGTATACAGTTTAAGCTGTTGTTCTTTGGATCATCTAGATTTAATTCATTTTTATAGTACAAGAACAAATTGTTTTAAAGTGTTAGTTTTCAATTAATGTTTAGCTAAAATTAAACCTTAAGCAACAAATCACTTGTATTGTCAGATTTTTTTTTATGTAACTATGTATTTTGTTGGTAAAACATATTGTATATCATTCAGTGTTTTTATGTTTTTGACTGAATTATATGGTATTACTTTTTTTGAAAAATATTTGACTAAAAATACATTTCTATTTCTTATTCATATGTCTTTGTATTAACGATACTATGCTTACAAAATGTGAAAGAAAAAATCTGTAAAAATCTGTACTCTGATAAATTTGGCACGTTAGGATTTGTTTTCATAGAACTGTGACTCTATCATTCATTTTAAAACTTGCTGCGTTGTTGTGAAGGAAGAAGACACATGTTCCTGTATGATTGGGACAAACCTGTAATATAAATAAATGAATTAAAAACTATTAATTATGGTATCATAACTGCAAAGCAATATAATATATTAAACATACAAAGTTAATAAACTAATCATATAAGTCTCATCAAATCTGACTTCTTTTCAAATCTAGATATATATTATAAATTAAAAGTTTGTGAGGATGTTTGGGAGTCATTCACGCAAAAACAACTGAATGGATTTTAATGAAACTTTACAGTAATATAGCTTATACATCAGAATAACACATATGCTATAATTTATAGAATATACTATAATTTAAAAAGATATTGTGATAAGTGTCCAAAATATAATATTTGTCAAGTAAGTAGGGAAAAATTCTGCCATTTGCAAGCAATTCTGGCGTGCGCTTCAAAAAAGTCCACGTCGGCATATATCTATCTTTTGTTTGTGAAAGAATCCTTTTTGTTTTGGCTACGCAAGGCGCTCGCTTCTAATTAATTCCTGTGAACAGCTTAATTCCTTATTTTTTTATTTCAGAATCAAACTAAGTTTTAAAGGGAGAATTTGTTATAAATCTCTCTTTATTTGATTGTTTTTTAATTGTTTTATTATGCACATTTGGTCGTAAGAAAATGATCTTTTTTCAAAATAAATACTTTTAGTTGCTACACTGGTACTTACAGTAGATAAACTCTTACATTCACACTACATTATTTGGACATATTTGCATAGTTTGTTTGTGGTTAGTAGTTAATTACAACGCTATAACTTTAATAGAATAGGCGGATATTGCATTTTTAAGTTTAATAAATAATTATAACTACTGTACTGTATTTTTTGGAGTGAGTGGATATTAACGTCGCTCTGTTCAGCTACACGAGGGCTTTTGGCAACGGACCACGTAATTTTGAACCATGGTCAAGTGAAGTGGACGACACCTGACCTAGCACCCCCTCCTTCTCCTAACTACCACACCACACCAACTTAGAAGGCATATTCTACCAATACTTAGCAGAACTATCCTTGAAATTCACTCTTCCAAGATATATGACACAGCAGGGGTTCTACGATGAGTATTTTAGCGGGGAAGGCGAACAGTTTTGCAGCAGATATGCGTTTTCAGCGGATTGCAAAGATTTTTATTTTTGTCCTGAAAAATAGTTTATTTCAAAATTTAGGTGTGTTATATTTTTTATGTTAATGAAGATCTTAGAAAACGATTTGACTATTTATTTTAAGTGAACGGTGTATATAATTAATTTTACAGTGGAATATATTTAATTAATTTATTATCTTTAACGGATTAAATTTCCCAAAGTGGAGCATTTTGTTTATGTATATCTCTTAAATTTCAATGTAGTGATCCAAAAATAATATAGCATGAAAAAAACTGTAGTAAATCATAATGCGTTAGTTAAAGCATTAACGTGCATCGCGTCCCTACACGGCGGGTCTTACAAAGCTCTAATCAAGTTCGATCTATGAAAGTAGCTAGACATTTGCCAATTTGACTATCGTTATCATTCCGCTGTGTTTTTCATTGAATTTCAATTATAGCCGTTATGATTTAAGAAACGGCGTTCCTTGCGAATATTATAATTTTAACATAAAATAAGTACAACAGAAAGTAGTATTAATGTATTACACTTTCAGATATAAATTATTTACAATATTTTAAGCGTTCATTACGCAACACTTTTATAAATGTGTTACTTTTGCTGAGCAAAGATCAGCTTAGGGAGGTATTTTCAAAAATCGACCCTCAAGAGTGTTACGAGTAATTATAAACAACAGAAAAAAAATACTTTTTATCAGCTATTAGATCTACATACTTAAAATTTAACAATTTTTTTTTCTTATTTTCTTTTCTTTTTTTGTTTAGCTGAGATGTTGCAAAAAGCTTTTTTTTTGTTTAATTTGCAATTCACGTAAAATTAACTCATTAAAAACTTCTTTATCCTTCAATCTGTGTTTAATTTTTCAGTTCACCCGTGCGAAGAACGGGTATACCAGCTAGTATATAAATAAGGAGTTAATTTTGTTTTTACAAGGGTTGGGGCATAAGCCATGGCACCTTTTTTTTCCTGCATATATGTGGATTGTGTGCAAATGTGTGCATATGTGTGGATTTCATATGTGTGGATTGATCACAAACGTAAATATGTCGTGTGGAAATTCTGCAGGCATTTTGCGTATACAAAAGAACAGATGGATCTGTGATAGCTGGTATTAGCACAACGAGGGATGTGAAATTAGTCAGTTGGTGAGTGTCGAGTGATGGAAGTAACCCGTGTTAAGCAGAGTTCTTACATCCAAATAGCCTTTCTTCGAGGGAAAAATGCAATGGAATATCACAGTGAATTAGTGGAAGCCCTTGGAAATAATGCCTTACCATACCGTACAGTAGCACGGTGAGTGTATTGTGTACTTTGTTGTCATTCTTTTGCACCGTGAAGACCATATTGCCCTGTATACAACCGTAATTTTTTATTGTGTTACGATATTTCAGTGCTATTCATTGTCCACACATGTAGTTAACACCTTGTCCTTTTTTCTGTGCATGTCACACTTTCCAACCAAGAAAAAAAACAGTTGCCATAACTTTTGCCCCAACCCTCGTATATTAAAAAACCGTTTAGGGTTTCCTTATATTGCCATTTAAGTAATAAAATTGTTTTTGTGAGTGAGATAGAAATAAGAAAATGTCCCAAAGATTAGTTACAGTCTTAATTTACTTTACGTATTCAATAATTTAATCTTATCTCTAGTAACCCCATTCGGAGTGGGTCTTCACAAAATCTTACAAAATTTCATATGTGTAGGCCTAACAGTTAAAGACATCTAGTGGTGAATGAGTAAGTGAATCAAGTGGTGAATGAGTAAGTGAGTGAGTCGTTTTTCTTCTTTATGTATTTAATCTATTGTGTAATGTATTTTATATATTTTTCTTGTTATGTATGACTGTCTGATCTTTTAAGTGATGCAAAGACATTTATATGAATTTGTTTCACTAGCGTAACAATCGCTGTTTTGCTTTAATATTAAAACAAATATATTCTAAATGGATTAAAAATGGTAAATCACCTTTTCTAGAAAAAAAAAGAAATTCTCAAAAAATACCAAGTGCTACTAAAGACGAAAGGGTTTCAAAAATAAAGGTAATAAGCCCATTCAAAGTAAACTTTTTTCTGATTTAGTATGAAATAAATATATACATACAATGTGTGTTGTCTATTGATTGTGCGTTGTGTTGTCTATTCTGCGTTGTGTTGTCTATTCATCGTGCGTTGTGTTGTCTATCGTGCGTTGTGTTGTCTATCATCGTGCGTTGTGTTGTCTATCGTGCGTTGTGTTGTCTATTTTGTGTTGTCTCGTGTTGTTGTCTGTGCGTTGTGTTGTCTATCGTGCGTTGTGTTGTCTATCGTGCGTGTGTTGTCTATAGTGCGTTGTGTTGTCTATCGTGCGTTGTGTTGTCTATCGTGCGTTGTGTTGATCGTGCGTTGTGTTGTCTATTGCGTTGTGTTGTCTATTGTGTGTTTCGTTGTCTACTACGTGATGTCTTGTCTATTGTGCGTTATGTTGTCTATTCTGCGTTGTGTTGTCTATTCTGCGTTGTGTTGTCTATCGTGCGTTGTGTTGTCTATCGTGCGTTGTGTTGTCTATCGTGCGTTGTGTTGTCTATTGTGCGTGTGTTGTCTATCGTGCGTTGTGTTGTCTATCGTGCGTTGTGTTGTCTATCGTGCGTTGTGTTGTCTATTCTGTGTTGTGTTGTCTATTCTGTGTTGTGTTGTCTATTCTGTGTAGTACTGTTGATTATGTGTTATTCTGTATATTATATGTTGAGTTGTCTATTAAATGCTAAGTTGTCTTGTCTATTATGGTTGTCATGTCCATTCTGTGTTGTAGTGTCTAGTCTATTGTGTGTTGTGTTTTCTAATGTCACCTGTCTGATGGTGTCAGATCTAGACGCAAGAATCCCATCGTGGCAAAGAGCTGGATGTTGCCTGCCGTTATCCATAGCTTTGAGCACCATTTAGGTGCCAGTACGATTTTTCATGTTTCCACCCCAATTTTGAGGGAGAATACCCTGGAGGGGGTCAGAAGTTCCCCTCTTTTGACCTACCATCGACCTCATGAGAGGACTTGCGGCTTGACGGCTAGTAAGAATATCCCCATTCCGCAAAGGCACTATGCATTTACACACATTCATGCCTTCTCCTGGATACGAACCCTGACCCAACGACAACACAGTCAGCGTCTTTAATCACAATACCCGATGAGCGGCTATTAATTCTCTACTTAGTATATTTATCGAGATATTTGCTCCCTCGTACAACATATCATCAAAACCAGCATCGTAGAAAGCAGGGTCAAGATTCTGCAGCCCTGTGTAAACCTTTTGCTGAACTTCAGTATGGGTTCTGAAATTATGACGTCCGAAGTACTTCTTTAAAGGTTCGAACAGAGAGTCACTTGGCGCGAAGTCGGGAATGTACGGAGAGAGATCCACAATACCTCCCAACGAAAACGCTCTTTCTTCATTTCACACATATGTTTTACCTTGTTCTACCAAAATCAGAATATATCCATATACTTCTGCGATATGCCGGCGAAATTCATCTGGATAATTTTTTTAACGTAAAAATCATATTACACTTCTTATTTCAATCGTGGGTCACGTTCCTGTCAATCCAATCATATTTTAATTGAAATTTATTCATGTTACCGAAGATAAAGGTCCATCTACCGGAACCTTCTGAATACTATAATCAAATTCGTTAACCTTTAGTTATATTTAACAAGCGCTTTTGGAAATGAGTGGGCCGATTAGCTT
Source organism: Trichonephila clavipes (assembly GCA_019973935.1). Lineage (NCBI taxonomy): Eukaryota > Metazoa > Arthropoda > Arachnida > Araneae > Nephilidae > Trichonephila > Trichonephila clavipes. The sequence continues at coordinate 132,400 of BMAU01016056.1, read as the reverse complement.
GCAAAGGCTGCACCCAAGTGCACAATTGACATTGCCGTTAATAAAAGCATTTTACAGGAAGATAATGAAATACAGAATGGTGTGGAGTCTTGGAACCAAGAACATCTAATTCAAAATAAAGGGAGCATAACAAATTTTTTCCAACAGTTAACAAGAGAATGTCATGACATCTCTCATTTTTATACTAATTACAAATTAACCCAATTTCTCAATGGTCATGGTAACTTAAATTCTACTTCAACAAATAAAATTTAGTTCCGTCCTCTTTCTGTTATTGTAATATTGGTGGCTTGGAAAATGTCAAATATAAATACTTCTGTGCTTCAGGTATGTCAGAGAGAGAGAGACCGTAAAACTAACTTTCAAGGGACTTTATATAAATTGGCCCTCGAATTTTCACCAACTGCTTTCCACCAGAAGTGTTTTTAAAAAGTTCTGTGAATTTTTTGTAAATATTTGTAATCCTTTTAATGACTTCAAATTTGTTTTCCTCCTTTCCTTTGTAATGTATGATTAATACTTACTTCTGTGAGCCCCGTTTGATACTTTGAAGTGCAAGATAATTTTATACTTGTTTTCAATAGAAAAGTAAATAAAATGATTTTTATTCATACGGAGAATTCGCACACCTATCATAGTTCTTGCTACCTTATTCTTTGAGCTCCCCACGTAATAAGGGAAAAAATAAACTTCAGAGTACAACATGGTACTGCATTTCGAAACTAAGGTTTTGTTCTTATCAGCTAGAGCATTTGCACGTATTCAAAACTAATTATAGAAACAGTGATTTTATACTGAAAAGTATGGCTTCAAAGTTGGATTTTTGAAAAGTATTTATTTAAAATATGCGTTTCAACAATGTTTATTAAAAACAATTCTTTTGCAAAAAAGTGGCAATAAAATACTACCAGGAAAAGTGAAAAGGAATATTCATTATTATGGAAATGTGGTGGAATTCTTAAGATGTATTCCCCCTCTGGGGAATTTTCAGAGCATAAATTTCTATTTTTTCGCACTTATTTAGTATTCACATCTAGAATTATTATTCTTTGGATTTGAAAAAAGTAAGATTCATCGAAATGGGAGACGTGGATTTTTTTTGCCACCGAAGAGAAATATTACAGAAAACACGCTTAAAGGTATTCTATGTTTTTTTATTTGTTTGCTTGTCTCTTTCGAATTATACATTTTAGTTCCATCAAGAATAACATTAGGTATTTTTGTCAGAAGGAAACCTCGAATCACTAGCCCCATACTCATTTTGCTTCGTTGGGAAAAACTTTAATTTTTCAATATCTTTATACATTTGTTCATAGTTTAAAGTAATGTTCAATTGTTTGAAGTGAAGAATAATTTAGAGTTTTGTGACTAAGAAATTAATCTGTATGTTGTTTTAGAAAATAAGGTCAATAATTACTATAAAAAAAACATGCGGGGGCTAATGCACATAATCAGTTAGATCCAACATCCGAGCTGTATAAATCAAGCTAGTTTATTGAATTCATACCAATATACATACTAAACTGTTGTATGACTAATGCCACCTGCATGACGAAGTCAGATCGAGGTCCACGAAATTCATCATGGTTAAGGGCTAGAATTTTTGCACCTGTCGTTAGCATTAGCTTTGAGCATCATGCAAGTGACAGTACAATTTTGCTCGGCTCCACCCAAATTTAGAGGGAGAAAAGCTTGGGGGTGGCCAGGGGCCTTCCCTCTCTCTTCCCTTTACACCAACCACACAAGAAGGCTTGTCGCTATTTAGAGTAACCCAATGCCGCAAAGGCGCTATACATTTATAAAAATCCATGTCTTCTCCGGGAATCAAACCCAGTCCCACTACACTGGTTGGTTATGTACTAAACTGTAATAACAAAAGGCGGCAACTAAATAAAACAAGATACTTTTACAAGCAAAATCGCTTTTACTCAGTATGAATGAGAATCAGACTGATGGAAACCAATGGGAAACAAACCAGCGAGAGAAGCTCGAGAAGCTTGACATCTTTCGGAAACGGAACTCAAAACTTTCCTCCATCCCATATCGAAAGGTATCTGGACCTTGAAGTGAAGAGGCCTGGATTCAGAAGGAGCTTCCTGATTAGTGGACTAAAAGAACCAGTGAGTTAACACTCTATTTGTTGGCTTAAAGATATGGAACAGAAATTAAGTTGAAAAAAAGTGCTTGCCTGTGTGGGTTGCAGATTGAAAATATTTTAAAATAAAGAAAGGAAATGTAAAAGTAAAATGACAAATTAGAAAAATGATCATTCGCCACGAGGGGAATGATGCAATTTATTACTATGGGGTATTATACGAGTCCAGATGGATTCTTCTGGGTCTCTTAGCATTGGAATTGGGATTGTAATTTTCAAGATTTAAGACATTTAAGTTATTTGAATTTTGCAAATTATCAAAAAATTTGATTACTGTTTTTTGAATATATTTTTTAAAAGGATAAATGTTAATAGCTTTGCAAGTATCCCTATTTTTAGTGTATCTACATGACTTCTAAAAGTTTAATGTTTGAATTCGCTGCATAGCCCCACACAGGACAAGCGTACGTTAAGATGGGCCGTAAAACAGCAGTGTAGAGAAGTACTTTGTTGTAAAGATTCATTTGAGAATTCCGGCAAATTAAAGGGTAAATCTAGCGCAAGGCGTTCCGGAATTTTTCACGCACGTATGAGATGTGTTGTTTCCATGATAAACTCCTAGGTATTTCGCGCTCTGAGACCAGTTCACTTGTGTGGAATAGAGGGTAGGTGGTGTGACTGGTTTTCTTCTCCTGGTGAAGAGTACGGCAATTGTTTTATCTACATTAATTTTTATTTTCCATGTTTTAAAATGTTTTCAAGGAGGTGTAGGTGTGAGTTGAGTGAACGAGTGATAGTGTTGTGATTTTTATAAGTAGCCAGGAAAGTAGTATCATCAGCGTAATTATTAGTACTGGTTTGAAGGTGAGTAGGTATATCATTAATATATATGTTGAATAGCAGGGGCCCAAGAAGACTACTCTGGAGCACACCACTTTCGATTTTAAAAGAAGAAATAGTATCATTTTTTTTACTTTGAAGGATCTGTTAACTAAACAAGAATTAATGAAATGAATTAAGCAGGCGGAAAATTGTTAGATATAAGTTTGTAGACTCCCCCTTGACCCATACCCTGTCAAAAGCCTTCTGAATGTCTAGAAAAACAGCCCCAGTGGACCTACCTCTCTGAAATTCAGAAAACCAGCGAGAGTTAATTCATATCAACATATATACAGACTACTGAAAACAAGTAGTGGTAACTATTTACTATATAGTAAAGTATGGCAGAATGGTGGTGTCCCATGCATTCAGTGAAAGGTAAGCTATGTGCAGTATGGTGAGCTCAAATGGCAGCGCCACCTAAAAGTAATAAATGAGGGATATAATCCTCGGGAGAAAAAATATTAGGCATAACAACAGCTATGTCTGTGGTACGGTGACTCATTTATTATTTGTAGGTGGCGCCACAAATATATAACTCACTGATTATCCGAAAAATAAGATAATTTATTGTACCTTATTATTATAAAATATATATATATATATCTGATATGTTTTAACTCTTAGGATAGAACAAAGGTGAAGTTAAAAATCAGTGCAAAAAAATGAAAGTTTGTTTATTAAAAATATACCGACTTTTTGAGAAAGAACTGCTCTTTAAAAAGTTTTTTTTAATCAAAAAAAAGACGAAAGAAAGAGTCCATTATTTCTTTTCTACGGAAAAGAAAAACCAGATATTATTGAAATTGAAATATTTCTCATAATTTTTAACAAAGGTTTATTTTTATTTTTTTACTTCAATCTTTTATTCACTCAAAACACTGCTGATAAAATGCCTTTTTTTAAAAAAAAAGATATTGAGAAATTAAGTAGTTCAAATATATGCATCATTTTCTTTATTGTTTTGTTCAGAGTTACATTCCAAAACAAATATGTATTCGTAGAAATAAATAAAAATATTTCAGAAAAAATCGACACTACTTCAAAAAATTGAAAAAAAGTAAATCTATATAGATTCAAACCTTTTTCTATAAAATATTATATCCTTGTTTATTATTTTTAAAATATAAAATACACTCTTTTCATTATATATTATTAAAAAAATATTTTCTTAAATTCCAAAAATCAGGAATATTTGTTATTTTATTTTTTAAGTGGAAACTCGCATTCTTAAGATTTTCTTATTCTACTATTTCCAAAATTATGGCATTTAAAATAATTAAAATTTGGAAGGTAGTTATTAAATACGAGCATATAAGCTTAGTACAATTTCAGATAAATGATTGAAAACTTTCTCCGGAAAGTAACCGACCACTTGAAGTAATTTGAAACATTGCTACATTTATTTTTTTTCTTAGTAGGCTAAATAAAAGTATACTTAAAAGTTTACAAAAGGAAATACTAACCATAGCCAGAGTCTTATAGGGTACTTAAAGTATTATGAATGATAATCTGTCTATGTTAATCAAAAACGGACTGAATAAAACGAGTAAATATTAGTTATTCCTAAAACCTTTCCAACAATGCAAAAATGAATCATTGTGTACTTCCATGTAAAATTTAAAAAGAAAAATCAAATATATATAACATTTAAAACACGCAGAAAACATTTTAGGAATTACTTTAAATATTATTTGGTTATTAAACAAAAACACGCATAATTCAGTCTTATTTAAAGTAAAACTTCCATACAGAAATTAAGCTAAAATTACTGAAAAAATGAATTTTATAAAAGATTTGCAGAAATCATGGAAATATAAAAGACATATTATATATCTTTGAACTGTGTGTACGAATTACTGTTTGAGTTATTGTGTTATATGTTCGATAAAAAAGCTTTAATTTTCTCGCATCGCAGCTATTTTATCAAAGTATGATAAAAAAGTGCGTATTGTTTAATTACGTATTTCTAATCAACGTATTAAATCTACATTTTAGAGTTTAAATGCACAAACAATTTTTGTAAAAGAGTATTTATTTTAAAATATAGAATTCTATCATCCAAATATGAACATATAAGCATGAATGAAAACTTAAACAAAAGCAGCATAGGTTGCACAGTTAAGTAGTCGGAAAACTGCATGCCCGTTTAAATCGCGGGTTGCGCATATTTTGCTACATCAGTGCTTCTCAAAGGTGCAATATACGGGACCTAACATTAAATCATAATTTCCATGGTACCCCTCATACAATAAATATGTATTAAATTCAATAATACTATACTTTGACCCTAAAACAGCGAAAAAACTTTAACCTTTTAAGCGCCCCTGGCGTATATAAACGTCTCGCTAAGCCAAAGCGTTTATTTCCTGGGACGTATATATACGTCTTTCCAAAGTACGATATCCATAAAATTATTCCGAAGGCCTTGGAATGCAATAAAAGAACCTTGACAGTGTTTGCGAAGGATTTATTTATTTCAGATTATTTGCTCTTCTTTATTCCTCCATCCCCAATACATCACATACATGTACCTACGGGGAAAGCGGTTAGCATTGGGAAGTGAATCGCTTAACTTTTAATCGGCAGTTAAGGGAAACATTATAAACCGGACAAACTAACAAGATAAGAGTTAATTTTTGTTTTTCATTACATGTATGATAAGCCCATGAGATCAATGGTAATTAATAAACTTTTTCTTAAATTAGGACTGCTAAATTAATTATAAAATACATTGTGTAGCACTGATACATTTATAAGTATAATATATCAGTGTAAATGTGTAGTTTTCTTTTTAATACGTCAGAATGAATTTTTTTGTCTACTTTCAGTTAATTAATTATTATTTAAATAATCCTTTGTTTTTTACTTTTCTATATGCTAACATCTCCTCGAAGAATTCCATGCTTTCCAGTCTGAGAAACTTTGTGCTACATCAACGTTGCGCGTGGAAATCGCGGGATGTGCAGCGAGAAGGCTAACTAAATTGAAGGATTAAAAAAGAATTAATTGAATACAAAATCTAAAAGACACTTTTTTCATTCTTTTTCAAGGCTTATGTGTGCTATTCTATTTTAGCAATATTTAAGTTGCATTAAACAAAGAAATATATCTATTCATGTAATATGTAAATAATAATAATTATAAAACAATAAATGAATCTCTAACAGTAATATTGTTACAAATTTTGTGTAAATAGTGTAAATAATTTGCATTTCAGTGTTTAATGCGTTTATATTACTCTATGTTATATTTATTTCATGTTAAAATTGTACTATTCACAATCAATGCTGCCCCTTACGTTATAATGGCAATTCAATAAGAACTTGGCGAAATCTTGGCGGTAGAGCTAAGTTGGCATCATTTTTGGCGACCAAGTTAGCAGCCAATTTGGCGATTTTGGCGATCGTTTTGGCGTCATTGGCGACCATGTTGGCGAGTTCGGAACCCTCTGGAATCTTCTAGAAAGTAGTAGATCTCTCCACTAGTGTCACGTTCAATGACACCAGCGGTTATATTTCTAGAAGTTTCTGTCGCGCATATAAAAAAGATAATCACCGGTACGGCGAGGAGTCTTGATTAAGCCAGCAAGTTGTGAGGACTGTTTTGACTAGCGATTAGCTCGGCTGTGTTTGTGAATAATCTTTACTTGCGTGTATTCTTAAACACTGTTATTGTCTTTGATTGATGTTGAAGGTGTGAAGACCTTCGGATATTTACCCTGTGAATATTGCCGATGAATCCTGTATTGAAAGGATTGGATTTTCTATAATAAATTTGCATCGCTTTCAAAGAACTGATTATTTTTCTTTGTGATTGTTTTTGCATAAAATCCTCGAACCCTCGGATCTACGTATCAATATGGTTTCTGAGCATTTCAATATGAATAGTTTGAATGAATGTATAATAAAATGGGAGAGAAATAATAATATTGAATGAATTATTTTTTAAGCAACTAAATGCAAAACACTTCTAAGAAATTAAACATGTTAACGTATATCTCAAAGAAATGTGTACAATTTAACCCATTCATTTCAAATTTATCTTTTCTAATATGTGTGTATGAACCTTTCTTAAGTAAAAGCCTAACACAAATGAAAAATTTCTCTAAATGGAAATCATACAATTATTTAGACGAGGTTTGAAAATTAAATACTATATCTCAAGACCATTTTCTTCTCTACATTTATGCCGAATGGTTACAATTAGAAGTAGACATGAAATAACACGCTGGAAAATTATGTTTTACAAATTTTGATATGCAACTTGTAATTTGGTTGGGGATCTCCATTTAGGAGATTTCAGACGACATTAAAATGCTTTCAAAAATTGTACTTTTTAATAAATAATATTTAAAATTTAAAATAACTAAAGAAAAAATACTAAAAAAGATAAATTATTCTGATATGAATACATTTACAAATATAAAAAAAATCTTCACATAGAAAATATTTTTTTTCGTGATGAGAGGGGTTGGAAAAATACCAATGAATCCGGTTGTAGCAAAGAAGTCGAGTTTAAAAAGAGAAAATATTTGGATGAAAAAAATAAAATGACAGTTGGTATCGAGTAGATCTTTTGTGAATGGCTAATCAGAGTGGTCAGCTATGTTTGCATTTCAATTTAGGTGAGTAGCTCACTAATTATTGAGTAGTAAAGGGGGGGGGTAATTTAAGAATAAATTTAAAAGAAAAATAATATTGGTAAAATAGAGCACATTTAGGAATTAAAGAAAAGCAAGATTAGTTAGGATTGATCTGGGTCTGTGGAAATTAAGATCAGGAGTATATTTTTCGATGCTAGTGATCCATTTATTGTCAGAGTTGTCAATTCTATTAAAGAAGTCAGTATCATTTCTCCTGATCATTTGTCTAATAGTGGGTATTTTACTCGCAGCTCTGAGGTATAGATTCCTCATAAACCAGCGAGCGTTAAGAATTTGCATAAAAATTAAACTTTGAGCACTTTCTAAATCAGAAGTCAACAAAATGGTGGTCCGCGAGAAAATTTCGCTGGTCCCCAGAAAAATGTGGAATATACTTACTACTCACGAAAATTCGCAGCGAGAGTTCAGGATAATGATTTAAGCATGCATCTGAAGATGGTTCGACGAAACTTTCAAATTTAAATTTGATTCATGCATATCAAAATCTCAATTTTGGCTTTCCATAATATGCGAACGCCCTTTTCTTAGTGGACAGGCGATGAAAATTCTGATTCAATTATCCACAATTTATTTATGTGAAATGTCTTTTTCACCTGTCACAGCCATGATCACACGATACCGATATCATCTTGAAATGAATGCAGTTCTCCGCCTTACAGTAACACAATATTGGATCCAAAAAAAATATCTATAATATTATTTCAAGTAAGCAGGAACATCCATCACACTAGGAAAGTATAATGCTAAAAGTTTGAAATACTTAAGCCACTTTTTATTATTTTGTTTTATAGTGTTTTTCTTTATTTTGTTTATTTTGTTATGGTTTATTAATAAAGCTTTCACAATTTGGTTACAATTAATAGTTTCATTCTACTAGCTAGACATATGTTATGTGTTTTTAGATCACAATTTGTTTATAAATATATTTAACACTTCAAAAGTCCTATTAGTGGTCCTTGGGATTTAAATTATGTATTCACTGGTCCATGTGGTCAGAAAGTTTGGCGACCGCAGTTCTAAAGAATTAATATGAGTCTTTGCTGCATGCCCCTAAACAGAGAAGGAGTGGATCAGTGTGTAGATAAAAATTTTGCTTATATTACTTAATTTTGATATTCTGGAAATTGACGGTTCATTATATATATATGCGCGGCTTTTTTTAAAATTTGTTCTCTAATAAAAATTACATGTTGTTTGAAAGTGAGATTTTTATCAAAGATAATTCCTAGGTATTTAGCTTAATTAGACCAGGGTATTCTATTTTATCTGATGTAGATTTTGATATGGAGTGAATTTTAGAAGAATACTTACATCATTTTTACTTAGTAACATTAGTTTGTATTTAAATGTTTTAGATGAAACCTGCAATAAAAAACTAAATAAAGGTTTTTAAGTTTTTTAAAACATACGAAGAAAACCATTAAACAACTGTAAAATTTGAATATCCAGGGAGCTACACGAAACATCTTTTTTTAAAGTATCGAAAGATGCATTTGTCTATCTTCAATACCAAATTTTTAGCACTTTCCACTGCAGCATTTTCTCCATTTGATATGTTTCTCTCTATATAATCATATTAGAAATTTATCTATCCCATCTGCTACGTAGTTTACATAGGCTGCAGTACGAATTCCCTTTTCCGCCTTCGAATCCTCCAGGCATTTTTCCTGCAGAGGTATTTCTTTCCTTTAAATAAAAATAACAGTATTGGCTACATTTCTGACTTTACAACCCTTTCTAGAAAAACAAAGTTGGCAGAAAAAGTGAATGGATTTTTATTCATTTCACTTACTCTATATTTCATAAGCCCCTCACGTTCCACGTCTAAATAAAAAATGATGGTTTCGGTGGTTGTGGTAAACTTGTATTGTCAGAGAAATACGTCTGATAAAAATAAATGAGCTGGGGAGAAACTCAGTATATCACAGGTTTTCGTTAAAAAATGTGCCAACATATGACTTTCCAATAATGTAACTAAGCCATTTTTGTATGTTAGAAGTAGGTGTATGGTTTGCTTTCACTTCGAAAATTAAATTAAATAAGAATGATTAAAAATGCCATCCCTACAAAAGAATAATAAAAGACTAAACGAAAAAAAAATAGTGATTTATTTAGTAAATGTAAGTTTTTATTAAAATTAATAACACTAACTTATTCGAGAATACGAAATGATTCCTTTAAAATGTACTTATACTATTAATAGTACAATTATAAGATTTAATTGATATAGAGTATTAAGTCAAAAGGAAAAAAGATAATGAAATAGATTCCATAAATATTGCATAAATGTGCAACTTTTAATAAAAACAAGTAAATAATAAAAAATATCCTTTTAAAATAATTTTTTTTATGAAAATGGGAATTTTCAGTGGGGGAGAATTTGATGGCAATCACACACACACACATCAATATATAATCGATAACATATCGAATTTAATGTGAATAATCTGATTTGTTTTAATATCCTCCTTTTTCTTATAACTTAAAAAAATATTGAGTACATTACATTTGCAACAAAACCAGTATTTGAACAGCGACCTCTAATTCAGTGGTTGACTGAGTGCTGGTTCGTGTGAAAATTTCACTCGTCTTCAGAAAAATGGTGAATATACATACTAATAATTTATGTTTTAAGATACATTGAAACATAATTCAATACCTGAAAAGTTATAAAAACGCTACTTCGTAGAGAAACGTTATTTCATAGAATAATGTCACGATAAATAAGTCGTAATGCTGTAGAGCTGTATTGTTTTACCTACATGTTTTACCTCGTCTCGTTTCGCACGCTTCTAATATATATATCAGTTGAAGCAATTAAAGGTGGACATACGGAAGTATTGGTTTCAATATAAAATATGTTCAATATATTAGTCGGGTTATTAAGGAAGTTTTTCGTGTATTTTCTTTTGTATACTGGTGGTTTTTTTTTAAAAAAAGTATGATCTTAAATCTTAACCAGATGCATATTTAATTTTTTAATTTTATATTTATTGGAATAAAATGTGTTTGACTTTTCCAAATATATCCTTCTTTTTTATTTTAGACTTCACAATTTGGTTACTCTTAATAGCTTCCTTTTAATAACTAGGTACATTTTATGTGTTCTTTGATTACAGTTTTTTTTATAAATATATTTCATGCTTAAAAAATCCTATGAGTGGTCCGCAGGATTTAAATTAAAAATTTACTGGTCCGTGAGGACAAAATGCTTGACGACCTCTGCTCTAGATTATCCATCCGAGAAATCATCAATCAAAGGATTGCTGTCAGATCACGAACATGGTGTAGAACCTTTGTCTCATTGACGGTTACAATACAAAATATGGTAGTTTCCTTCTTTCTAATAGATCTTACTGACGTTCATTAGTGTTTGTCACTACATTATTTATATATATATATAAACGTCATTTTAAACTCTTTAAACAAATGTGTTTGGCGCCTGACTACCGCCATTCACGTAGAGTGCCATATTAAGGGGTATTGAAAAGCTAAAATCTTATTTTTTTGACAATTTGAGATTGAAACATTTTCAAATTGTACAGATTTTGACCTTTCTAAAATATCTTACTTTAACCTCTAGGGTAATTAGAAGCCCTTAAAACCCTTTTTTAAGTAATCGTTGAAAAACTGGGCCACGACCATTTGAATGGAGAAAAATGAAAAAAATGAGTACTTCTTTTTTGCTTACAAGTTGAGCGTCTGATATAAATTAAAACTTGTATCTTTAGGTGTAAATTAAGGTTTTTAGCTTTTTATTTCCTACCCGATTAGAAGCCTCATTGTATACATTAAAATCAATTTATCTCAAAATGCAAATTTTGATGTTCTATGTACCTTTTCAGAGAAACTACTGTTCACAGGCATGCAAATTTTTATGTTGTATTTATAATGCTGATTAATATATAATCTGAAACGAGCGTTTTGTGAAAAACTCAAAAATTTATATTTTACAAATTTTTTATGTGAAAAGTTGGTCAAATTTCGCAATGTTTGATAAAATATTTCATAAATTATTACACAATTCAAAATTAGCTAAAGGCTCATTTCAGTATAATGATGAAAGGATACTTTAGTCGTACTAAAAATGTCAAGCACGTACATATAACAGTTTTTGAGAAAAGGTACATCGAAGACAGCCAATTTAACATTGTTAGTATATATAGAGATAGAGGTTTCCAACTCTTCTAAATATTTGCGAAAGAGGACCTTCGAAATGAATAATAACGCTTAAAAACGCCATTAACTAATGTTTCAGCCTTTCACTATTGTTTCGTATAACTTTTCTTTCTGCGTTCAATATTGGAGTACTTGTATTTAATATTCAAGCTTTCCTTTCAGACTTATTTTCACAACAGAAATGAATGAAAAATTAAATATTTCTTATGAACTCTTAACTACTAGACATGAGTTATTTTCTAATAATTGAAACAGATAAACAATTTCACCATCTAAGCTCGTCTTATGAGTTTTAGAATTTGAATTTCTGCAGGACTCCTTGTTTATTTTTCAATTAAGTTTAATGTTATTCGATAATTACTTTTGAACCCCAAGCTCCTAATTTTCAGTTAAATTTGAATTTTTTTTAAAAAAATATACAAATAGCATTATTTTCTTTAAAAATTAATGTTTCTTTAACTTTAGCAGTAATTTTAAAATAATGGTAACTAGGATTAAAATAAATAAGTGTAAATATGTGAATATAAAATATAAATAAGATATGGATAAAAAAATGTATTCTATAACATCAACACACAAAACAATGTTACAATAAAATTGACAGCACTCAGATATTTTAACCATCTGATTATCATTCTTATTCTAAATGGAATATGTGAGAAAAATAATAGCAAATTTTGAATTTTTTAAGCGCTGACATCAAAATATACATAATTAAACAATGAAGCAAGAATTTATTTGTTCTTATAACACTATAATCTATAATCCACATTTTTTGTAATCATTATGTCAAGCTATCTACATGGCACTTTAAATTATTATGGAAGAAATAGTTTTTTTTATATTATTTCAGCTTTCTTCGCTTGTCATTATTAGTACACACACGCATTCAATATTTACAAGTACTTTCAAGATTATTACATCAAAGGCACTTACACACACAGTAATTTTCCATAGCGGTGAAAAGTCCACCATTCTTGCATTATGCTCTAACATGTACGAGCCCAACATATTTCTTTAATTTTGTCCATTTCCGTGAACAGAAAACAGTAAAAAATCATTATTGAATAAATAATTAGCATTAATTTAAATATAATTAGTTCAATTAGTTATTAATGCCACTACTTCATTACGCCTTTCGTAATATATATATAGGGTCATAATCAATCTGAAAAAAAACCAAGTGCTTTGGGGGGGTCTGGTTCTTAGGGATCCCACCCCTTGCGTGCATCCAATGAATAGAAGTAAATTTGAAGGAATTCAGTCGAAGTTATAATGAATGGAAAGTAATTGATTATTTTTTATTTTTTCTATTCTAATATTCTAAATATATATTTCTCGTCATTATACGAAAGCTAACGTTTGATATTGAAGTAAAACTTTGTAAATTTATTTAAATAAAGGAGTTACTATATTACATTAGACTTTAAGGAATTACCATTCTAAGATAAATTAAGATAATTTATTAAGCAAGTGTAAGAATTATGAAATAAAACAGTAAATTTTATGAAAATATGTTTCAATGCATTTAATTTACTTTGTAGTTATCAAACTTATTTCTCTGAGTTAGCCTTTAGGACCATAATACTAAAATGTTTTGTATGAAAGCATCAACTTGTGAAGGGATAGTGATGAACGCCAATTAGCATAACAATTTAAATAAAATAGATAAAGTGAAATGAGACATGACAGACGATAGAGATAGAACAATTAAGAGCCATTAAAGATGAGTTACTGAAGTCGGAGTATCCTCACCAGAAGCTATTTTGGAGCAAGTATTTCGATCCAAATCTTGTTTTTAGAATTATACTATTTAAGTAAACTACAATTTACTTATCTTCTCATGATAAGCAAATTGTATATTAATACATTTAATTCATGTTAAGAGTTAAACCACTCCTTATAATTTATTTATTTAACATCGAATAAGTTAATTAAAAATCAAGTCTAAGTCTCGTATGTTTTATTAATATTAAAAAATGCTTTTAATTATTAGGAATTACCGTTAAATCCAGCGTTTAACGCGTGCCTAAACTTTCAAGCAGCATTTTTTTTAGATTAACCTGCCGTATAACATTCACCCTTTTTTACAAATGAACCTGAAATATGTATGTGCAATGCTCTTAAATCTTGTAATGTCTTTCGTAGTATTTTTCCAAGTTTTAGAAAAAAAATTGGCATAATTTTAGAATGCCAACCCTTTAAGGTATCCGACTACCCTAAAACCATGATTTTTTTCAAAAATTGGCAAAATTTTTTATGATTTTGATTTATAGACCATTTTATTAACTTAATAACAATGCCAAGTACTTAATTTTCCCTCCACTAGAACAAAAACTACAAGCGTTTTAGTAAAAGCAAATGCCATAACTTTACACAAGATGTCAAACTTTAAAATGCGTTTTACGCGAAACGCGTGTTTTTTTCGAAAAACTCAAACGGGGACCGCGATTGCTCAAAAAGTATTGAAAATAATTAGCTGAAATTTTTTGCTTATGTTCTGCATAACAGTAGAAGTGTTTTGATCTTCAGATTTATCAATAACTGTTTTATTTCAAAATTTGCAGCTCTTTATGTGAATATAGTCAATGTTTTTTAAGCAATTTCGTATAAAGACTTAGATAAAGTGCTCTAGTTTTTGTAAAAATTAAAATATTTCTTATCGTGAAGATCACTTCAAACAGGAGTAACAAAGTAACACATCAAAATTGAAAAATTGAGAATTTGTTCATAAAATCTTTGTAGAGAGCGGGCCCCGTTTATGTAATTTTTCGTACATTTTTACTAGTTTTTTCCCATTTTAATAATAATAATTTTTTTTTCTTTTACCAATTTTAGGATTTTTTCCTTAAAATATACTATATAAATATAAAAATCACAAAAAGATCTCCATATTTCCTTTTTTTCAAAAAAAAGTTGTCGCAAGTAGTCGGATACCTTAAATTCACAATGAATGTTATTTATTTTAAATAAAAATTATTTCAATGCATGTAGAAGTCTAATTTTTCTACATTGATCGCTTTATTTATTTTATTTTTATAACCATAGTTTTTACAACGCGAATAACTCGCACCCGTAAATTTCGATCATTCTTTTTGTTAAAAATGAGCATTATGCGGTACTTCATATCATGTAGTACAAATACAAGGGAGACTGAATAAGTTAACATAATATTTAAATCTAAGTAATGTAATGCTTATTCAACATTTATGTAAATTAAATTATTTCTTTAATTACACTCATTACTATGAAAATGTGAACATCAACAAAAAATTATGGGAGCGTAACACAAACTTGGCAGGAAAATACATGCCGGAAAGATACGCAAATGATTAGAAATGCAGGGTGATTGCACATTGCGTAATGCCACTAGAATACGTTGAATTTCGTCCTCCTTGGAGTATAAAACATGTAAGAAGAGCTTGTTTGAGTGCACTTAATATTTAGCAAAGGAAATACTCAGGTAGACATGCCGTTACGCCGCCATCTAAAACAAGATAAGCAGCTGTCAGAGTTTATCATTGATAAAATGCAAAGAAAAGTATCGGAAGAAAAGAGAACTCCAGTGAAGGAGACATATTGGTATTGAAGCGGATTTTAACGTCTAAAAATAGAACAAATGCAGCAATATTGACCACAGAGCTCTCTCAGCATCTGGATTCTCCAATTACAGTTAGAAGATACCTTCATAAACAGGACATTCACAACAGAGCAGCAATTCCCGAACTACTTATCACAGATGTTACTGCCAAACGTCGTCTACAGTGGTGCCATACTCAGAAAACCTGGCCGATTGAAAAGTGGAAGAAAGTAACACGGTCTTAGGAATCATCTTTCCTACTTTTACCTAAAACAGGATTGATGCTCGTTTGGAAGACACCTGCAGAAGCATATGATAGTGATTGTCGTATTTCAACTGTCAGGCATGGAGGTGAATATGTCATGATATGGACAGCCATGTAGTGTTTTTCTGCAGGATCATTCGTATCCGTGAAAAGAACGATCACTGGGAAGAAGTATAGAGAAAATTTAGCTGCCAGGTCGATCTTATTATTCAATTATTGTTTACTGTTAAAGATGGAATTTTCCTGGAGGATAATGCAACAATACATTCAGCGGGACTAATCCAATCATAGTTTGATGCAAAGCAGGATCAAGTTAAACATCTACCTTGGCCTGCAAATTCACCCAAACTCAATATCATAGAACTGTTATGGTTTATTTTAGAACGCTAAATATCCTCTACCAGCACTTATCCCAGAACTTTTCTAATATATCCATGATGAATGGTACATTAATCCTTTAAACATTATTCAGCTTTTGTATGAATCTATTCCCTAGTGAATCCAAGCTGTGTTACATGCCAAAGGCTGTCAAAGACACCAAGACTATACAAAGAAATAGTTTTTTTTTAAAGAAATCTAAGTTTTCTCCATTATTTTAATAACCACTTGTTTAAAACTGAAATACAATATATGAAAAACGAAAGACAGAGAGAATGTGATTTCTTACAAATAAAAAAAAATAATGTATGCATTTAAGTTATTTAATGTAAACTGCGATTTAAACTTCATTTTATTATTTAGGATAGTTAATTAATAAAGTAATTGAAATACATTAATTTCCTACACGTATAACTTATTATCATTTTAATCTCAGGAGCCATACTAGCTTAATTGAAAATTAAATTAAAAATATCAAACATGCGTGACCTAAAATATAGGTGGGGGATTTCACATTCGCAGATATGTCTCTACATAATTAGTCCAGCTTTGTATACTAAAATTACCCGACTAGGAATGAACACTGATATAGAAATTCAGTGATTTTAATTTAATTACAGAAATATTGATGTTTGTCAGCTCCTGTGTTATACCTGGAAAAGGGAGGTTTCCTGTGCAACTATATTAGGGAAACTTATGAGTAATGCAGCTGAATTTTGGCTAAATATCAATTCAAACAAAAAACTATTAAATTATTACATTCGACGGAACATATATAAATCAAATCACGATATAATTTTTAAAACTGTATAATATATTAAATATATGCCTACGTCTGAAACTATAAAAAGGTTAATGAACTATTTCAAATAAGAGTGGCATGAAATTTTAAAATTATAATAATATTTTATGACATTAATACAATGTTTTTCAAACTATGGGGCGCGCCCCCTTTGGGGGGCGTGACGACTCTACGAGGAAGGCGCGAGCCTATTGAAAAGTCAAAAACAAAAAATGATTTAAAAAATTATTTATTTACTGAAAGTAAACAAACAAAATACATTCTGACATAATCAAAATAAAATACACATTTACACTGATGTATTATACTTATAAATGCATCAGTGCTACAAAATGTATTTTATAATTAATTTCACAATACTAAATTAAGAACAAGTTTAATCAGTACCAATGACCCCATTTGATTACCATATATAAAAAATATATACAAAACTTAACACTTATCATTATAATTTGTTAGGTTTATAATAGATCACTTAACTGCCGGTTAAAAGTAATGTCATTCACTTCCCAATGCAAACCATTTACCTCGTAGGCACGTGTATGTGATGTATTGAAGAGGAGGGGGAGAAGAATAAAGAAGAAAAATATCGTAGAGAAAAGTATCGTACTTCATAAAGACGGATATGTACGCCCGGGGGAATTAACGCTTTGATTAAGCTTGAGTTTACATATGCCGGTGGCAATTAAAAGTTCAAGGTCGTATATTGTAGTTTTAGCGTCGAATTATAGTATTATTGAATTCAATACATTATTATAGTATGATGGTCGGGTGCGCGCGTTGAAAATCATGACTGAATATTGGGTCACGAATATTGAAACTTTGAGAAACACTGCATTAATACATTTGTTTTGTTATTTCCGGCTTGAAACTTGATTTGGCAGACGATAATGCAAATATATATATATATATATATATATATATATATATATATATATATATATATATATATATATATATATATATATATAATCCATATTAATATATACAAAAAGATATAAATCTAATTATAAATATTCAGAACAGAAGAAATATTAGCCACAATAATTCAATAGCAAACTCTTTGCCTTGATAACCAAAACTGCAAGTTTAAACGTGTTTTTTGGCTAACCGACCTTCACCTGTAATTTATTTAAACGCTGGGCCTTAGGAAAACGAAGAAACATTATAGATATATCATTATTACCCCACACAAAAAATACACTAATACTAATGAACAGTATATAAGAATAAAATTTAATATATTACTCTCTAATTTAGAGTTAAATTTTTCGTAATAAAACAAGATGATAAAACTTACCTAGTTAATTTAGCTAGTTTAACATCTAGTTAATGTTTTCCACCAATACATAAGGAAACAATAGAAGTACCGCATAAAAGTAAAATTAGTAAATTAAGATAAAAAGCAAAAGTAAGTCTATAAATATATATTTAAAATTTTTATATATTGATATAAATTATATTGGAAATAAAATGATTTCCTAACATAAACATTAATACCAATATAAAAAAATATTATTATTTTTACCAAACAAGTAGTGCCATTTTTTGAATATATAATTAATTTTAAAAATAAATTTACACTATTATTAAATTTTGCCATTTCACTGAAAACCATTAGGAACATAATTGCAAAAACAAATAATAGGGTATCCATGTTCAATATAATGATAGATGAGGTTATCAACATTTAGAAAGAGAAAATACTTATCTCTAACTAATATATTAGTACGATAAATAAAGTTTAAAATAATATTTCTATACTGATATATTCGAATTATAATAAAGTCTTTCATATGAATATTAAAATTAAAAGCATATGTTTTATCAGAAAAATTAGTATGTAGTTTATAATACTTAATATACAATAGTGCATCTAAATATTCATTACTAAATGTATTACTGTTAATTTTATCTAGGTTTAAGTAGTCAGGTTAAAATTGAAGTTTTAATTATAAAATTATGAGTTCATTTATATGTCTAAAAATGAAATAGTATTATTATTAATAAGATATTTATATTCCTAACATGTAAAAATAAATTATCCAAACTATCGCCAGCAGGTCTGCCTTGCGGCAAAACTTTAGTTTATTTACACAAGGTACCATTGGAATTAATGTAATTTTCTTGCAATACTAAAACTATGAGAGTTTTAAATTTTCTGGAAATTAATAGTAAGGTTATAATTACTGAGAATCTAAAATTACTTTAGTAATATCATTGATATCAATGGACAAATGTACAGGTCTTCAAAATCAAAACTATAAACTGGATAAATATTTTTATTTTTTAAAAAAACTCTATAATACCTTTACTATTTTTAATTATAACTTTATTATTTTGCTTGTTGATGAAGTGTTGTAGAATATCATGCAGCATTTTACTTGAAGTGGAAATGTACGTTTTAAGACCATTTGCATGAAACAGAGTGAAATTTAAAAGGATATTTATTTAATGTAGGTGTTAAAAATATATTAGCAATTTAACCTTTGAAATGCAAATACCTTATTTTTTATACGTAACAATATTACGGTTACTAATTTTTCAATGTGTCAAATCCAATTTTTTTGAAAGTTTCATTGTCAAAAAGTGTTATTTAGCATGCTATAATAAAAAATATTTACAAATTATAGCATAATAACCTGGTACTTTCACAATGTAAACAATAAAAAAAATTACCAAAATAAGAATTGTCTTTATGTCAAAAATGAAATATGAAATTTTATTCAAAATGTCATTCAAGTCTACCAATAAGTAATTCAATTATAATTTCTTATGTTTTTATATGAGAATTTGGTTTTCCTTAATAAAAAGATATAAAATTTATTTTATACGTTTTTCATTCTTCGTCACGTATTTTGATTTTCTTTTAAGGTATCCGACTACGTTCGGAGAACTTTTTTTGAAAAACTGCAAAATGTAAAAATCTTGTTGCATTATAAGATTCATTTTTCTTAATAACATACAAAATTTCAGTTAAAATTAAATACCGGAACACACTTTTTAATAAATTAAAAAATTTTACAGAAATTTTAATAAAATTTTAATATTTTTTCAAACACTCCTACTTCGTAAAAAATCTACATATTTCAAAGTTTTTCATTGCAATTTACTTCTTGACCATCTTACTAGAGAATGACCTATTATATTTAAGTTTGTTAACTTGAATCAAAAGTTATCATGAATCGAACTTACTAATATCACTTTTCGACAAATTTTTTCTGTTTCTTAATAAAAACATGAGCAATAATAATACTAATTATTATTATTTTACTAAGTCCATAGGTCATTCTCTAGAATATGTATTCAAAAACACTTGTACAAAAGTTTCACTTGTGTACCTTTATTAGATTTTAAGATATCATGTTTGAAGTTACGACATTTTATCAAAAACAGTTTTGAGAAAAACACATTTAAAGAATTTAAAAAAACATAACTATTAGAAAAATAAATAATATTACCTAAAATGCTCCAGATTTATATGTTACACCTTCATGTTTTTCAGTATTAACAACTTTTCTCTTTTTAATAGCTCGAATTTTTTCTTGTAACTTTTGCACTGGGCAAAGAGTGTCGTTTTGAGTCCTCGATACGAGTTTGATCAATGGCTGCATAACCTCGTAAAGTGTAAGACCCAATTTTTATATCTAGGGCTTCTAATACAGACAATAGCCCTTTAAAACCTTTGTTAAAGGTTATTACAGCTATATAAGATCCCAGAGAAAATGTTTGAAGTTCTACAAATATTTCTTTTTGGAACTACGTTCCACAGACATCCGTTGAATGCCTCATTTGCATTCTGAGTCTTCCCGTGAAGGCATTTCCTCAAAAGATTTTGATCACATAGCTGAAGATATGTCGGCTTAATTTTGTTAATAATACTCTTGGGAAGACCAGCATTTTTGTCGTAAAACACTTTGCCAGCAGATTGTGCTCGCTGGTAGGTACACCAGCTCTCGGAGCCCAATGGACACTGGCCATGCATGGGATTGCTTTTACCGGAACAACAATGATAAAAGGCTGCAATCACAGCCATTTGCATTTCTTCCAAATTACCAATGTTGCTCTAATAGCAATACCATAATAATTCTGAATTTTGTCTATAAATGAGTCAGAAAGTTTACCCTTACCTCCAAGTCCTTTTTCCTTAGTTTTTATAATTCTCAGTTTGCTGCCCACTCTCTTTTGAATGTGCCCTATACACTCATATTTTCTTACGCTATCTATTCCATAGATATCTTTAACAGCTAAATGACTTTTTGAGCCGCCGTCACCATAAAATTCTACATATTGAAGTTTCCTGGTTTCACGGGAACGCTCAAATAGTCTATATGCTCCGACAGGCTTCATGCTTCCAGCTGATCCCTGATGATTGCACGAGCATTGGTGTTTCTTTATATGTTTACTTTTTTCTGAACTCTTTGATGTGTTACAGTTTCTGCACCATTTCGACATCACTTCTAAATCCAGGACTTTGCCTGTGTCAATTGAAAGAACAGCGACACAACCATTTAACGATGAATGTCCCCGTCTTTGCCATGTACCATCGACTGAAACTCCACATTCCGCAACATCTGAAGTGTTTTTCAGTTTTCTAACTTCATCAGCAGCTTCAATCATAGCATTCTTTGATACGACAGAAGCAACATTCAATAATTTTTTTTCACAAGATCTGTATGCAGCTTTTGACAGTGAAGGAATGTTCAAACTGGCACACAGTTTCTTCGAAGATGAATGGCCTTTTCAATTATTCTCATTCCCCACACAAACTGCAAATTTATGTCGTTCATTTTATTTGCTTTTCTTGTACTTTGAAAAGCATACACAAACATACAATTTTTGCACTTCAAAGTCATACCTGAAGATAATCCAAAGATTGAATCTTCTGTCAACTGAAGATTCACTGACAAACAGGAGGGACAACACAAACAATTGAATACAGTACGTAGAATTTCCACATCAAAGATTCGATTCCCCGACATTTTATCATCTTTAGATGGAATATTTTCAAAAGAGACAGATGTGGTCTTCAACTTCTGCTCACTTACTGTTGGTACATCTAATGGCTTGGTACGTTCTGTAAAACGATTCCCAATAAATTTTCGCTTTTGCGAACGAGATTTATTCTTGCGATTTCCCATATCAAATAATAACGAGACTATTTTACGTAATATTAAAATACTTTAAATGTTAAATTACGTGAGAAAAATAGAAAGAATTTTAGCAAAATGATTCAAGAAAAGCCACAGCAAAAACGTAAACAAGCAATACTTTCAAATGAAATCAGAATGATCGTTGCCACTTCTTCAAAACAAAATTCAATACTAAAACAATGGGGCTAAAAGATAGATCATTCTGCAAGTAAAATTATTCAATTTCAGATGAAAAGTTACATAAAAATACACAAAATATGAATACAGAATACGACTTCCGGTTTCGAAATCGCAGCTTCCGGTTGTTTTTGATGAATATGACTTGTTTTAAAAATGCTGTAACTTTTTTTCTAATTATCGTACTAACAAAGCAAGAACAGTTTTAGAAAGCAAATCGTTTGAATTTTAATATTTAGCCAAAAAATAAAAATCGAACTTTTCGCCAAAATTGACGTTTTCAACGTAGTCGGATACCTTAATGAGACTCTCATTATGTTTTCAGAATAACATTTGTATTTTTAAGTAATGTACGTTATAGATAGAATAGCTGAATCATGACTGGTTGGTCATTCTATAGAATGTCTGGGCAAAAAATGTAATAATTATCATACTTCATACTTTGTCTAAAAGCGTTTGACATTATATACAATGCCTAGACATTCTATATAACGTCGAAGTTTCATATTTTGCTTGTAATATACATTTACGTATATAGGAGCTGCTATACTCTTTCTTCGCGCGGGTGAATCGAAAAATAAAACAATACAGATTGAAGTATAAATAAGTTTTTAATGACTTAATTTTACGTGAATTGCAAATTAAACAAACAAAAAAAGGTTTTTGCATATATCAGCTGAATAAAAAAAACCCTGTTAGTTAAATTTTAAATATGTAGATCTAATGGCTGATAAAAAGAATTTTTTATCTATAACTCCCCGTACTTCTCTTGTGAGTCGATTTTTGAAAACACTTTCCTAAGCTGATCTACGCTAAGCAAAAGTAACACATTGTTACAAATTTTGTGTAATGAACGCTTAAAATAGCATAAATAATTTATATATCTGGAAGTGTAAATACGTTAATATCACTTTTTGTTGTATTTTTTTATGTTAAAATTGTAATCAGCCTCACACTCCGCCGATTCAAGATTGCGCAGTTCCTGGCACCTGACGTAGACAAAACAACGTAGACAAAACAAAATGTAAGGTTTTGCTTCACACATAAAATATAGATACATGCTGTCGTGAGCTTTTTTGCAGTTGACAGAAATTTTTCCTACTTACTTGACAATTATCGTTATATTTTGAACACTTCACACAATATCTTCATAAAATATAGCATATGTGTTATTCTGATGTATAAGCTATATTATTGTAAAGTTTCATTAAAATCCATTACGTTATTTTTGCGTGAAATAGTACCAAACATCCACACAAACTTTCAAGTTTATAACTTTAGTAAGGATATACAACACTTAAACATTTGTCAATAAACATAATTGTACCTGACATGTTTCTGAACTTTACCTGAAGTTTTGTTACTGAATTACATCACACTAATTATTATCCAATCAAGTGATGTGGGAGTAAGACGAAATTTTCTTTTCCAATACACTGTGTACAGAAATGAACAAAAGAATTATATTTGACACCGGAATTAATGAAAGGAAGTTCAATTGCTACTTGCAATCAGTTGATGTTTCAGTCCAGTTTTTATGTCATTGCTTTATTCATCAATAAAAAATAAAATAACGGGAAAAAACCTATTTATTTATGAAAGATTTTAACATGCGCTTATGGAAATTCGTATAAAAAATGGTTCCCAAATGTCTAAAATAGGTCTCCTTTTCGAAAAAAAAAAAACGTAAAATGTAATACAATACAAAATCAAAACGGAATTTCACAGAAGCAATATTTACAATCCAAAACAAGAATGAGGAGTAATAAAAAAAAAATTCAAATGCCGTCAGTTGTAGGTAAAAAATGTCGAAATTTGCATGCTTTGGAAGAAGAGGAAGATTTATACTAAACTGGTTAGGGCATAGATACTCAACCTATTTTACCACTGGGCCAAATACATATAGCAGCTATTTCTCGTGCGTCGTGAAATGAATATTAATAGGCAGGAGGGGTCGCTATAAGATCAAATAAAGTGTTTTTTTCCAGGTATAGAAGTTTAAGTTGGCATTACTTTCCAAGATGGCGACCTATTTAACAGCTGTTAAGTGATTTATTCTCAGTTTGGTTTGGCAATTCATCAAAACGATCATCAAGCAAGGCGTACATTCGTCGAATGGGCCCAAAACGAGATTGCCGTTGTTCCCGATTTTCATAAGCGAATTTTGTTTAGCGATGAATCGCACTTCTGGTTGAATGGCTACGTCAACAAACAAAACTGCCACATTTGGAGTGAAGCTAATCCACAAGTGTATGTCGAAACACCGCTATATCCAGAAAAACTGACTGTTTGGTGCGTCTTATGGCCTGGTGGAATCACTGGTCCGTACTTCTTCAAAAACGATGAAGGCCACAACGTTACAGTCAATGGTGATCGGTATAGAGCCATGATTAGTAATTTTTTCAATCCTGAATTGAACAATCATGGTCTCCAGAAGTTGTGGTTCCAACAAGACGAGGCAACATTTCACACAGCTCGTGCCGCGATCGATTTATTGAAATACACGTTTTGGACCTGTGAATTGGCCTCCAAGATCTTGTGATTTAACACCGCTAGACTATGTTGTGTGGGGCTATGTAAAGTCATTGGTCTATGCGGATAAGCCACAAACGCTTGACCATTTGGAAGACAACATTCGCCGTGTTATTGCCGATATACGGCCACAAATGTTGAAAAAGTCATCGAAAATTGGGCGTCCAGATTGTACTACATCCGAGCCAGCCGTGGCAGTCCTATGCCAGAAATCATATTTAGAATGTAATGCCACAAGACTATCTTTCGAATAAAGAAAATTCATGTCAATCGAATAATACATCGTTGTTTTATTGCAATTTAAATTTCTATACCTCTAAAAAAAAACTCCCTTTACATTTAATTTGAGGAAAATTGATCAAGTATTAAAATTTACAACTTTCGATATCATTTTAAATTTATATTAAACTCCATCAAACTCAACCCCCTCCCCACATGTAAATTTTATGCATTTTCTACTTAATCATGGGATAATTTCGATTTTCTCATCATCATTGTTTCCAAGCCCCCCCCTGCCTCCAAAAATATTCATTTTAAATATAGCATTTTCACTACAAATCACACTAGTTGTTATGATTCTTGTTTTCTTTTCTCAACAAAGTTGTCAAAATTCAAATCGTCTTAAAACAACATAAATTCTCTTTAAATATTTTTCATTTGAAAGACATGAGGGTTATTTAAAATTTAATTCCACACATAAAATGGTCTCTACTCTATTGCCACTAGCTATCAATATGTGACCCTTATATTTAAAAAAGAAAAATAGTTAAATCACAATTCCTACCAACACATCGATAACAAAATAGGTAAATGCGATTACTTGATTGATAGAATTTCTCTCTAAAGTTTTAATGAATTGTTCAAAAATAATTAAATTTGTTAGGGCAACGTGTTGTAACCGAGCCCCTCAGAAAGGTCCGGTGGGCCACATGAGGCCCGCATGCCGCAGTTTGAGTATCGCCGTTTTAGGGTATAAAATGCTCGAAGACGTTGTCTTGCTAAAGTCGATGTTTCCGGCTGTAGTGATTATGGTCTCTTTAGTTGAACGTTCGTTATTGGTAAAGCTGTTTTACGAAAACAAGGGTTTTGATTCTACTGCAATTCGTGAATTGCGTCGTAGAAAGAACCTTTTAGCGTTTACCAATGTCTATAAAAAGTATCGGGGTTATGAATTAGAGATCTGAAGAGACGGGGAATTTCGGAGATCAACCTGGAAAAGGCCGTAAACGTGTCACACCGGTACTTGTTGATGCCTTCAAGACAGCGGCTGATGTAAAGTTACATACATCAGATTTTAAGGGCAGTAGTACGTAAGCAGTTAAGGGGACATGATACGATTTAAACTAAAAATTTTAATTTATGGATTTTCAAAATTTTTTTGGTTGCTTTCTATATGTGCATACTATTTAAAACATATTCCGTGCTCAAAATTACATAGAAAGCTAGCCATTTAATTTTTTAAGGAAATAACTTAAAATTTGTAACTGATTTTAAAACGCTACTCCTCCTACAAAAACACGCATGAAATTTGATTTACATGTACGTCAAACAATGTATAACAAAAGTTGGTATGGTTTTTGCGATAACCTGATTGCTATTCGTACAACACTTGTTTTTATGAGTACTTATCGAAAATTCCTTAAATAATGTATAAATTCTGAGTTAAATTATTTTTTGAAAAATAAGTATTGCTTTTTGATACAAAAATTCATACACACTTTTGTTACATGTACTGTTAGCAATAGGTAAAAAAAATTACAACGCATTTGACACAATAGAAAAAAAGCCTAAGTATTTTAAATGAAGACTGACTAGTTATTTTATCTTTCTGAGATAAGTATGTTTAAAGTTTTGTTTGTGTGTGTGTGTGCCATAGGTATGTGAACAAAAACGAACGTGAAAGCTATCTTAATTTGGCGTTTTTTTAAGTTCAGAGGTTTCAAATTTTGTGAGCTTATAGAAAGGTATATACAGAATAATTTAGGCTAAAAATATTATATTTGATTTTTTGACCGAGTTTTGTCAGTTGAATCGTATTGTGTTCCCTTAATCAAGAAACGGGCTATTTATATAGCACAGTCCTAAAACTACTCAGAAACATAATGTATACAATATCTGTAATTGTCAGGAGCTACTTGTAAGGGACAAGCAGCAACGCCTCTACTTAGCAGTAAGTTTTCTGAACAGAATGACTGTTGATATGTCATGGTCTTGGAATATTCCATGGAACAAAGATGCTCATTTCAATCTCAATGGGACAGTCAACACACAGAATTGCTGCATTTACATAAAGGAAAATCAGCGGATTCAGAATGGAACTCCCCTACAATGTCCAAAGGTGCGGATTCACGACGATATTCATCCTTGGGCCATTCTTCTTTGAAGGTTTCGGTGAGCGTGGACATGCCACATGTCTCATTATCGGCTGATATGCTACAGACGTTTATTGCGCAACAATTACAGCAACGAGGGAGGAGGTAAGAGGTCCTTACATCAAACGTATCTATTTCAGGATGATGCGACTGTACAATAGGTCCATGAAAGCGCTGTTGCTCCAATATCTTACAAAGGGACGTGCTATTAGTCATTTTTTTTTTTAAGAGAACTCGGTCCTCCAAAAATATGACCGACCTATACTTATTTTAATTTTATTTAATCTTATTCTTTGCATTATTATCTTTCGATTGATATATCCCTTGTGCAAGTCGGAAAGAAAGAAGTTAAAAAAAAACATTTGAAAACAAATTATAAGCAATTCGCCCACGCTCCCTTTTTAGAAAAAAATAGCTAAAAAAAGCGTTATGATAAATAATAACTATAAAAAAAGAATGTGTAATATATAAAACAGATTCTTTCCGAGGCAATACAATAATGTAATTTTTCTTTGTGAAATGTGTGCATGTAAAATTTTTGAATGACGACATTTTATATTAATAATTTCAAAATTTCAGTTCTTGTTCCTGATATGTTTTTCATACAAATGCAATACTTCAGTATTATGTGAAGAAAAAAACTAAACTTTCTGCCGTGAGAGAAATAAAATTTTTTTTAACATTTTTTTTTTTTGAATTTTCTTGTGCAATTAATATCTTCTTAAAATTGATCCTTTATAAAAATGTATGGGTTGAAAAAATACGAAAATACAATTATTTTAAATATATATATATATATATATATATATATATATATATATATATATATATATATATATATATATAATATATAACTAATATCTTGAAGATGTATTTTAAGTTTATTTAATCTTATTATAATTATTTTTCAGCATTATAAAAACTTTAAAGCTGTTTCTCTCTGTGTTTTTTTCGAAACATAAGTGCATTCAAAATGCTACTTCTTCCACAACTATTTTCCAATCACTACCATTTTTTCTTTGTGTATTGCATAAAAAACATTTAACAAAATTAGGGATTCATTTGCTGTAAACTTAATACTTTTAAAAAAAATAAAATGTAAGAGATATTGGCTTTTTCGTTGATTTTTAGCATGCATATCAACATTTTGAGTTTTTTTTTCTCAAAAACATATTAAGTTATTGATATATCAATCCCTAAAGTTGTATATAACATCCATAAGAATATTACAAAAATTTCAGTTAAAAAATTGATAATTGCAAAATATAAGTAGAATTTTAAAATTTTCCAAATTTTCTACAAACAATTTAAATATTTTAAATTGTGTGAATAATATGTGAAACATTTCATCTCATATCATTTTCTTGAACAGAAACATTATATAAAATGCTAAAATATAATTTTTAAATACATAAAAAAGAAAGTAGTCCAAAAGGTACCAAGTCATCTTAATCCACAGTCATCACGTTCGCTGGATCTAACTCAATGTGATTTCTGGTTACGGGGCTATTTAAAAAGTCTGATGTGTCATAGGGGTGATGCGACGTAGAATGACTCAAAGAACGCAATAACGCTTCCTGTGCGAATAATCACATCGGATTAGTTACGACTTACCGTTGGATACATTGCCCATTGACTTGAAATTTCGCAGTTGAATGAGGATAATCACGTGGATCACCTTTCCCTACAACATCCTAGGCACGATTAAGAACTACTCTTGATCAATTTCGTCCTAATTTGTTCTTGTTTCTGCAAACTGAACTGTTTTTGTTTCTCCATTACCTTTATTTAATGTGGTTCGATGGCAAAGTGATCAGAAACTAGGTAATACATGTTAATATTGTTTATGTAATAACAGGAAATTTAGCACAAAAAACGACCACAAAAGAATACAGAAACAATAATTATAAAATATACCTTCGTTGTGGATTAGGATGAGATAAGAAAGGAATTCCTTGTCCTAATCAAGATTTACAGGATAGGTTACAATCATGACTCATTTGCACTAGGGATTCCAATATCGGACCAAAAGTTCAATACCGGTATTCGGTATTTTTCAGATCTTAATACCAGGATACCAGTTTTTATACCGGTAGTAGAAATTTCAGAAAAAGAAAAAAAAACACAGGTGTTTCTTTTATTCATTTGCCACTTTTATTAGAGAGTATAAATATCACACACAAAAAAATAGTAGTAACTTCTAAATTAAAGTGTTAAATTTATAACAGTTAGTAACTTATAAATTATAACACTACATAAAGAATCGCAATACGAAAAATGATATCTTATTTATTTAAATCACAAAAAAGAGTATAAATATCCCTATTCAGTCTGTGGTAATAATATAAATTTTAAAAACCGAAGTAATATCAACTGAATTTTTATGTTCTTTGAAGTTACACTTATTCATTATTATGGGTTATTATTTATGAGTATATTTAAAGGGTATTTTTTAGAGGTATAGAACTTTAAATTGCAATAAAACAACAATGTATTATTCGATTGACATGAATTTCTTTTTTATTCGAAAGATAATCTTGTGGCATTACATTTTAAATATGATCAAGCAAGGCGTAGATTCGCCGAATGGGCCCAAAACGAGATTGCCGTTGTTCCCGATTTTCATAAGCGAGTTTTGTTTAGCGATGAAGCGCACTTCTGGCTGAATGGCTACGTCAACAAACAAAACTGCCGCATTTGGAGTGAAGCTAATCCACAAGTGTATATCGAAACACCGCTACATCCAGATAAACTGACTGTTTGGTGCGCTTTATGGGCTGGTGGAATCATTGGTCCGTACTTCTTCAAAAACGATGAAGGCCACAACGTTACAGTCAATGGTGATCGGTATAGAGCCATGATTACTAAGTTTTTCATTCCTGAATTGAACAATCTTGTTGTTGTTCCAACAAGACGGCGCAACATGTCACGCAGCTCGTGCCACAATCGATTTATTGAAAGACACGTTTGGTGACCGCCTAGTTTCACGTTTTGGACCTGTGAATTGGCCTCCAAGATCTTGTAATTTAACACCGCTAGACTATTTTCTGTGGGGCTATGTAAACTCATTGGTCTATGCGGATAAGCCACAAACGCTTGACCATTTGGAAGACAACATTCGCCGTGTTATTGCCGATATACGGCCACAAATGTTGGAAAAAGTCATCGAAAATTGGACGTCCAGATTGGACTATATCAAAGCCAGCCGTGGCAGTCCTATGCCAGAAATCATATTTAAAATGTAATGCCACAAGATTATCTTTCGAATAATAAAAAGTCATGTCAATCGAATAATACATCGTTGTTTTATTGCAATTTAAAGTTCTTTACCTCTAAAAAAACACCCTTTATAATGGATCTAAAAATATTTTTTATCTTAAAGTATGATATGCAAATACAATATGAATTACAAACTCACCAATTTAAAAAAATATCAAAACATTACGCACTTTATTTACAACAATAACCTTGTTTTCACAGACAATGAATCCTGCGCTTCTGCAGTATCGCACTGAGCTGCAATAGGGTAGTTTTAGCCAGCCTCCTTGGATTATTCAGATATCTTATCGATTGTACGATGCAACTTTATTTTCCTAGTCTAATTCATTTCACCCATTAGGGAGAAATAAAAACAAAAACTTATACTATTTTTTTATGTTGGCGAACCTTCAACAAATAGTAGAGACAGTTAAAAATATCTGGTAAATAACGAAAAACCGCTATTTAAACTTGTAAATACCGTTGTTACAAAATTGTGCAAATGCCTCAAAACAGCGTAGTCGGTAAACTGGTATTGCAATCTCGAATTTGCTCTATTAAAGTCATAACGATCTGCACTCTCTCCCAATCACAAAATCAGTGACAGGACCAAACATTTTTTTTTTCTGTTGCGGTCAAAAAGGATGTCATTTAAAAAAGAAGGAAACACCCAATGTTTTTTTCTAAGACAAACTCATACATATTTTTTTCAGTTGCTGTAATAATTCGTTATTTTGGAATCTATTATTCGTTAAATAGGGGGGGGATCTCCATTTCGATTCGATAAAGAGAAAATTCTTTAAATTACAAAATTATTTGAATATGAATTCGATAAAGTCGTGGTCCGACATAAAATGAAATTTTTATTGATTGTTTGATTATAAATTTATGTTTATACGTATGTCAAAATTTCAAAAGTGTGTATTGTATCACATCCTACCATTGAAAAATCTTGTTTTAGTTTTTGAATGTTAAATTCCATTTTTTTATTGTGCAACTTTCTTTGATTTCTGAAAAAAAATAGTACATTTCTAAAGATTATTAAATATTATTTTCTAAAAATGTAATAAAGTATAATTATTACATACAAGTATTGTATTTAAAATCTAATTATTTTCTCATATGCATGTTAAAAAATGAAATATTCAAAAATCTGTATTCAAAATTACGTATTTAAAATGTTGTTAAATTAATTTCGTATTAATTTTCAAATCTTGGACATTTAGGAAGAATTTAAAATTTTTGATTTTTTTCTCATAAAAATTTCACAGATATTTTCCATGTCAAACACAAATAAAAATCTGCAGGAAAGTATAATTATTTTTTGAAAGAAATATGCCATACATATATAAAATTTTAAATGCTATGATCATTTTTAATTGCAATTTTTTTCTAGATGAGCATATATTTAAAAGCCACTTTTACTGTAATCCTCTTAAATGTTACCACTCATTAGACGCATGCATGTGTTCAGCTAAGGATAATTAAAATCGACGTAACGACAATAGCTTTTAAATAGAGGAAAAAAGAATAAATTGGATAAAATAATTGTTATATCCTTTTAATGAGAAGGAGAATAAGCGGCTTTGTTATTAAATGCATTATTTTGGGTTTTGCACATCGATTATTTAAAAACTTTTAATTCGTTAGTTAATTTGTATTAATCATGTTTACTGTAGCTCCAATTCAAAGCTAGTGTTCCATCGCAACCTGGTTTCTTTTTCTCCAAACTACTCAGCCGATCTTGGTTTAATCATTAAACTATTATTGTGGAACACATTGGTTTCAATAACTATTTTTACTATTTTTGAGTAACAGATGTCATACTTTTAATGCTTAACGACAATTTTTGCAGAAATTCATGTCGTTAATTACAAATATTGTTCAGAAATACGACATATTCTGGTAAATTGATGCTATTGTTACATGCCAACCGTACATATGAGATGTGCAGTAATGTGTTTCAATAAACGATATAGATATTTTGATTCATCATTTGTTCCAATGGTTCATATATATATATATATATATATATATATATATATATATATATATATATATATATATATATATATATATATATATATATATATATATATATATATATATATATATATATATATATATATGTATATATATATATATATGTATATATATATGTATATATATATGTATATATATATGTATATATATATATATATATATATATATAATATATATATATATATATATATATATATATATATATATATATATATATATATATATATATATATATATATAATTCACATTAATTTCATCCAAATAGCTCCTTAAGTTGTAATAGTCCTGGAACTTACAGAACTTCGCGTAAATAATTAATTGTAAACTACCCACTTAACGGGTGTAACTGTAACTTTAAACTCTTAAAAATTATGTATTCACCCCACACACAATTTACGAGTTCTTATTATGTGATTATGTCACATCATCCGATTATCTGGACCAATCCTAAGAACCATCCTTAGAAATCTTGCGAGTTTTTGAACTTACGTTGGACGTTTTGTATAATACCGAAGATATCTGGAAAATTCAAGCCACACTTTATATTTGTCACAAGGTTACGTTAATGTCTGCAGCTGCTTATACAATGCTACATGTTTCATTAAGTGTCGTCCGGATTTTTATTGTTTGTGTGAGTGTTTTCTACAAGTGAAAAAAAAAAACATGTCAATGTATCTAGCCTCATCAATTGTGCAAATTACCACAAAATCCTCAATATCTTAATTAAAATGTATATAATTCGGCAATTCATTAATATATATCCTGTCGTGGCTAACTTTTTTTACTATTTTGCCTACTTATACTTATTCTGTGTGGTTGTGTGGATTTTAATGTGGTTGTGGATTATATATATATTTCCCGCTTATTTTAATTTTGCACATACTCCTAAATTCAGCAACTCTGATACGGAATGCCCAGTTCCTGAAGAGAATCCATTCACTTCATTTCGTTCATATATTTGCTAAGACTAGCTTAGCCAGCTCGTTTTACCTTCAATTAACTAATTACAGGAATCAGCTGCCCACAAAATCTTCCAGTGCAACTTATTTTTAGATGATTTAAAATATGCATACAATTAAGTCTTTCGTGTATATTAATTTATTTACTTTCTTAGTGGATAAAAAAAAGCACATGACATATTTATAGAAGATTCATAATTTTCTTGTAACTTATCCAGACTTTGCAACTCAGTAAATCATTCGATTTTAAAGTTGTTAACCTTTTAAAAAGTCTAATAATACGCAAACGACAAATTCTTGATTGTCAATTAACTTATCTTCGAGCAAGGTGTAAACACTTAAGCCAGTGTTTCTCAAACTGTGAGGCGACCCCTCTATGGGCGCGTGATAACCACACAAGGGGGGCGCGAGTATATCGAAAAAAACGGAACCAAAAGATTATTTAAAAAAAATTATTAATTTACTGAAAGGAAGTAAAACAAAATTCATTATAACATAATAAAAAATAAAATACACATTTACACTGATATAGAACACTTATAAATGTATCAGTACTGCACAATGTGTTTCAAAATTAGTTTAATAGTAGGAAATTAAGAACAAGTTTAAAAATTCCCAATGATCTATAGGCATGTCACACAATTAAATACAAATATTATTATTTATCTTGATTATGTATTACTTTACGACTATTATCGTAAGATTTCGTTGCAGTATATGATGATAATGTGAGTACAGCCCCTATTACAGCAGACAAAAACATTTTTTGATTTTGTTCAAGCTCAAAAAATATCATGGACGCAGCTTCTGAATACGAAAATGAAATGAATAAGGCAGCTCCTGTTCCCACGACATCCGAAAAAAGAATACTCGAGAAAAGTATGCACAGATATTTATATGCACGTTTCAAAGGTAAAAAGAATAAAAAGAAATGACTACATTGAACAATTTGTGTACAAATCGGTACTAGAGAAGACAATGCAAAAAATATATATAAGTTGCTTTTCAAAAACTTAATAAATGTTTTTTTCTTCAAAAACTTTTGTGTGTGAAAAATTTGTATTAAATTTCAATAAGTTATTGCAAATGTTATTTTCAAGTTCAATAATTCTTTGTTTTTTAAAAAAATTGAAATTTTAAAAATTAAATATCATTATGTTTTTGTAAATGTTTTTGTTCCATTGATTTTTATGAAATACATGCATATATGCATATATATATATATATATATATATATATATATATATATATATATATATATATAAAAGGTACTCTAATAAACTTAATTTTTTGAAAGCATGGTTTTTTTTTCTTATCTTGTAATATTTTTAACACGAAAAAAAATGTTTGTGTGTGTGCGTCCCCTTAATTTTCTGTTAAAACTATTTTCTTTGTGCAACAATATCCCATTTCTCATAAAAGATTCCATTTGATTCCATTTATTTATAGGTTAAGAGCAAACGTTTTTAAAATGTTTCATCTTTTGATTCATTTTATGTATACTGTTGAAATGCTCTGTGAGTTTAAAGAATATTAGGGAATATAAGCGGAGTCATCTTTGATATTCTACAAAATGAATTGGATATAAATATTCTGCAATATGTTTCCTTCTGTACAAAGTAGATTTCCAGCTGAGTGTAAATGTGAACGCATGAGATCTGAAGATAAAACAATAAAAGAAAAAGTTTTTAATTAGTTTGTTGGCATCGGTTTTCTGCAAAAGGATTTTCTCTCACTCGATGACTCTCAAGACGCCAAATTGTTCTCCAGCAATTATCTGATTTTGTTCCACGAGTAACAAAGAATATTCCAGACAATTCAAGAGTATCTGCGGAAATGGCGGCAGAATTTACACATTTCAATTAATCGCTACTGTGGAGCTACATGTTTCATAATGAATTGTTCCGAGGTTCTTCTTTGTTCCCGATGTAAATGGGCGTTCGATTTTTCGAAAGCCTTGCTTAATGTACAATCGTGACCTCTTATATGGTTCTTTTTAGTATTATATCTTATAATTCTCTTATGAAAAATGCTCCCAATTTGCATTATATAACAATAGTCAGAATGTTTAATTATGTAATTGTAATGTTACCAATTATACTTAAAGGGATGTGTGGGATAAAAATATGCTTCTTGTTTCAAAAAATTAGTTTTTTAATACATTTATGAAAAACATTTGAATCTCGTGTTTATTACTCTCTCTAGTTTTTTTTCTTCTAAAATAACTCATAAATTATTTTCACGTATACCAGTGCTTCTCAAACTTTCGATATTCGCAACCCATATTTAAATCATAATTTTCATCACAATATTTCAATAACAATGTATTGAATGTAGTAATAATGTATAATGCATAATACTTGGACGTTAAAGCTACAATGCGATCTTAATTATAAACCGTACAAATTATCAGGATACGTAACTAATACATTTTGTATACAGTTGTGTGTCCCGTGATTACCTCATGGTTATTAAACTTGTTCTTAACTTCGTATCAAATATATAGTGGGCCGTACTGATACATATATAGTATAGTACATCATATGGTTTATCAAAGTAATTTTTTATTACGTCAGGGTATATTTTGTTTCGATACATTTTAGTAAATTGATTATTTTTTTAAGATAATCTTTTACGTTCGACTTTTCCATTTGCTCGCTCCCCCCTCTAGGGGGCGCATCCCACTGTTTGAGGAACACTGAAGCACATTGAGCAATATTTGGGAAAACGATTTGACTGTATTAATTTACGTCTGACTGTTTATAAGTATATACTGCATAATCAAAGAAAGTGGTGCTGTTATAGCCTAGCATATATATATATCTATGTATATATTGGAATTTCTTTCTTTGAATTGAAAATAAATTTATGAGAAAAAAACTCGATAATTAAATTTGAATCAAATTTTAAAATTCTCACAAATCGAGATAGAAATCTTGATTGATTTCGATTTCAAACCATGTGTGGAATAGTTTAAATATTTATCCTGTTAGATATCCATTGTATTAGTTATATATCCACTGAATCAACATTTCATGTTTATTTAACATGTTATTTATAATTTAGGAATATTAATAAGTCTCAATATTTATTTAAGATTATGATTTTAGAATTCCTTATTGAATTTTATTGAGATTGTTTAGCTCAAGTAAAAATCAAAAATTGTTTTTTTAGACTGTATTTCTTTGTAACGTGTCTGTTCAGAATACGTAATCCGATAAGTTTGATATGGGCTTTAGGAGCCTAAAGCCCACTCGTGTACCCTTGTTGAATGCACAACTGAAAGCTTTAATCCTCGCCTGGACCCATCAACACCGACATTGGACTGTTGATTACTGAAAACACGTTACCTGGTCTGACGAGTCTCATTTCAAATTGTATCGAGCTGATGGGTGTGTACGGGGATGAAGACCCCTTCATGAATCCATGAACCCTACATGTTAACAGGGGACTGTTCAAGCTGGTGGAGGCTATGTGATGGAATGGGTTGCTTGCAGTTGGCGTGGCAGTGGACCCCTGATGCGTCTAGATACGACTCTGGCAGATGACAGGTACGTAAAAACACTGTCCTATCATCTGCCCTCATTCATGTCAATTCATGTCCATTTCAGAAATTTCAGCAGAACAATGCGACACTCCACACGCCCAGGATTTCTATAGAGTGACTCCAGGAGTACTCTTTTGAATTTAGACACTTCCGATGGCTACCATGTGACAAATCTATACGACACTTTATCACTAATACACTCTTAGGCATCTTTGCGGATTATAAATTTACGTATATTTCCAATCAGCTCTAAAAGAAGAAACCGCGGGATATGCAAACTAGTTAAAGTACTTAAGGAGAGTGTTGTAAGTTAACAGCAGACTATTAAGCCAAGTGTTCTAAAGAGATTCAAGTTGATTGTGCCCGTTGATCATTTGGCAGTGGTCTGCAATTGGAAAGTGAGATAAAGAGTGTTTTTTTTCAGGTATAGAAGTTTAACTTGGCATTACTTTCTAAGATGGCGACCGATTTAACAGCTGTCAAGTGATTTATTCTCAGTTTGGTTTGGTAATTCATCAAAACGATCATCAAGCAAGGCGTAGATTCGTCGAATGTTCCCAAAGCGAGATTTCCGTTGTTCCCGATTTTCATAAGCGAATTTTGTTTAGCGATGAAGCGCACTTCTGGTTGAATGGCTACGACAACAAACAAAACTGCTGCATTTGGAGTGAAGCTAATCCACAAGTGTATGTCGAAACACCGTTACATCCAGAAAAACTGACTGTTTGGTGCGCTTTATGGCCTGGTGGAATCATTGGTCCATACTTCTTCAAAAACGATGAAGGCCATAACGTTACAGTCAATGGTGATCGGTATAGAGCCATGATTACTAACTTTTCATTCCTGAATTGAACAATTATGATGTCCAGGAGCTGTGGTTCCAACAAGACGGCGCAACATTACACACAGCTCGTGCCACAATCGATGTATTGAAAGACACGTTTGGTGACTGCCTAATTTCACGTAAAGTCATTGGTCTATGCGGATAAGCCACAAACGCTTGACCATTTGGAAGACAACATTCGCCAGGTTATTGCCGATATACAGCAAAATGTTGAAAAAAGTCATCGAAAATTGGACGTCCAGATTGGGCTACATCCGAGAAATCCGTGGCAGTCGTATGCCAGAAATCATATTTAAAATGTAATGCCACAATATTATCTTTCGAATAAAAAAAAAGTTCATGTCAATTGAATAATACATCGTTGTTTTATTGCAATTTAAAGTTTTATACCTCTAAAAAAAACGCTTTAGAAAAAGAAAGGTCAGATCTAAATTTAGAGTATCGGCTTATAAGAGTAAATATATAATAAAGTTAGTGGTAGTTTAATGAATGGTAATAATTCAAACTGCGTGTATTTCTCGATCATCTTATTCTGGAAATCCCGTTCGATATTGAGTTTAATAGTTGATTAGTATCATATTTCGTGGTTTAATTTAATAATAAGGTTCAATCACATTGGCGTAGTTATATTGATTAATCTTTGTAATTAAAAGTTTGATAATTGATTCAAGTGAATAAATATAACTTGTATTGTAAATATGTCTCTTCTGGTCGTTCTTTGCCTAAATTCAATCTTGGTGTCCAAAGTGGAATCCAGGGGTATTCTTACAACCAAAATCCCCAGACTAGAACATAATTGAACATATCTAGGATGCCTTGAAAATTTGCTATTCAGAAGAGATCTCCAACCCATTTTACTCCTACTTAGTTATGCAGAGACCCGAGGATTCCTGGTTTTTCAATCATTTCCTTGCAATATTTCATATATTGATCGAATCCATGCCACGTCGTGTTACAGAACGTCTGCTCTCTCCTGGGGTCCTACACGGTATTAGGCAGGTGTACCAGTCTTTTTGGCTCTTCAGTGTATTACTATGATTTCAGTATAACTTATTATTGAAATGTTCAAAACATTTATGTAAAATTCAAAGGTTTCTACAGGAAAATGCAAGCACTTGTTAAAAAATCTATATGGAATCACCGATTGTGAATATATTATTTCATGTATATAAATGCTGGTTTTTTTCTGATGCGAATATTAATCTATAAAATATTTGGAAGCTTGTTTCCATTGAGTTCGAAGTAAAATTTATTGTTATATATAAGCTTCATATTAAACATTTTGCTTTCTATTCTAAATAAATGCACTTCTAAGAGTTTCTTCTTTAATTTAAAAAATTCTTCTGGTGTAATTTTATTCTAATTTCCATTCTTATTCTTCCGATGGATGTTTCTTTCATGGTCGTTTCCCGAAATTGTTTATGCAAACGAGATAAGAGCAAAGTAAAATCAAATATCTAGTTTACTTTAGATTATTTTTCTGTGTGGCAATCCTTTCGAGAGATGAATAATTTCATTTTCAACTACAGGAATTGAAATTAAAATCAATGAATATTTTCAGTGTTTCATTCTTGTTGAAAATTGAAATTTTATTCTAATAATGCTAAGTTATAGTCACTAATATTTCTAGCTTACTTGCCACCGTATTCACTGCCAATTGGACAGGCAGAAAAGGTACTAAACCGTTACTTCACTTAAGTCAGATTTCTCAAACAGTGGGGCGTGATAACCCTACGGGAGGTAATCATATAAAACAGTCGGAAAATAAGAGGTTATTTAAAAAAAATAGTAATCTACTGAAAGGAAGCAAAACAAAATACATTCTGAACTACGAAAAGTAATATCCTTTCTATCCGTATCCTATCACTAAATAGGAACCTAAAATATTCATCTTTAAAAGTGACACATGAGAAAAATTTAATACTTATATTGATAATTAGTACGGTTTATAAATAAAGTTGCATTGAAGCCTTAGCGTAAAAGTGCACTATTACTGCATTTAATATATTGTCTTTATACGGGAGGGGGAACAGGTGTAAATTATGATTGCAAATTGGGTCACCAATGTTGAGATTTCTAGAAGCACTTACTTGAGTTCATTTCACTCCATTGTAAGTTCATTCTCTAGCCGCGGTTCAAGTTAGGAAATTTTCACCTGGCACAAAAACGGGTTATATTTAAGAGGACACAGGGGTGTTGAAATTCTTTAGAGGGTTGAAAATATAAACAATTTTCAAACAGGTAGAATTTTTTTTAAGTTTAAATTAAATAATTCGAATCTTTTAAACATTATTTATAAATAAAAGGGGCTTCAGAAAAGTATAAAATGTTTAAAATATAATCTTAATTTTAAAAATTACAAGTATATGAATATTCTGTAATAAATATTGAGTAATTTTTGCGTCACGCACGCTATTTTCTAAAAAAGTAGCCACTGATGTGAAATACTTTATAGAATTATAAAATGTATCATACTCTTTAAACCTTACATCATTTAAAAATAATATATTGTTTGTGTTTCGAAATATTCGAAAAATTTTGAAATTTTTAAAAAACGTTTTGAAAATGTATTTTTTTAATTTTTTAATAAATATGATTTATTATTCTATTAATATAGTATTAATGCATTGTAATAAGGATGCAATTAACTTTATAAATCAACCTATACCTAGTAATTAAAGCTACTATTTCAGAAAATAATATGCGTGACGTAAAACTTAGTAAATATTTCTTATAAAAAAGTTTCTTATTTTAATATGCTTATAATTTTTAAAATTATGATTATTTTTAAACATTTTATGATTTCCTGAAGCCTTATTCCTTTATAAATAATGTGTAAAAGATTCAAATTATTTAATTTAAATTTAAAAGTATTATACCTTTTTGAAAATTGTTTATATTTTCAGCCCTCTAGAGAAATTTAACACCCCCTGAGACTCTCGTTAACCGCACATGGGCAGTAAACGATTTTTGGTATGTTTACATGCAGTTATTTGTTTGGATATATTTCCGCTCTTACGAAGGATAAAATTAGATTATTTCAGAATACTGGAATACGAGAAAGGAAAATAAAAAGAAACGATGCACTTGTAACAGTGCACTGAATTTAAAAATTCAATAAATCAGTCACATGGTATATTTTGTCCAATGAGATTGCAGCCTCACACTTGAGTAACCATTGATAAAAATATGTTGGTAAAGTGAAATTTTAAGCCGGTATTTTGCTTTTACTTAACCTAGGTTACTTCACTCTGCATTTTCTAACCTGATTCATTTATCCGTTAGTTGAGATTTGTTCCTTTGTTATCGCACTCAGATTAATACTACGTGAATTTATTAATAAAAAAATTAATATAAAGAAAATTAAAGTTAATTCCTATTAAGGTCAAAAAAGAAAAATTTCATTTGATTTAATTTTCATTAAATTATTACAATTAATATATCTTTATACATATGATAGAATCACAATATTAAGTGGCAAAAAAAGCGAGTTCCCTTTCTATATAACGTGTTCGACTATTACTTTTGATTGCTATTTATTTATTCATAAATCACATTCTCACAAATTAGGCCATTTCAGGTAGAATTCCATTCCACGATCTTTGGAAAGGAAATCCAAAGCACTATCCATTACACTACAAGGACACAACGAGCGATTTTCTTTTTTATATAGGGTGACAAACCCTATGGTTTTTGTTTGTTACTATTTATTCGTTAATTAAATTTAATTAATGAATTAATATTTGAAACAACTATATTAACAACAAGTGTCATTCACTGTTTTAAAAAATGTTTTTGAACTTCAGTGGATAAATAAAAAGTATTTTGTTAACGATAGAAGATTGAATATATATATATATATATATATATATATATATATATATATATGTGTGTGTGTGTGTGTGTGTGTGTGTGTGTGTGTGTGTATGTGTGTGTGTAAGAAAATGTGAACTAGTGGTAGGAATTGAAAAAAAGAAATATATTGTTATCTCATAGTCAGCTCTGCCTGTTTATCTACCATTTATACGAACATTGGAATCATTTAGGTTAGCGATCAGAGAAAAAGCTATATCTTTTTATCTATAATAAGAAAAAAGTATATCTCATTTTTAAATTTAGTAATATTTTGAAGTTAAAAGTATGAGACTGAGAAAAACAATATATGACGTTTGGTAAATATTTAATTACATTATTTTTACATTAATGTAAGTTTTAAAAATCCAGCTCTGACATTAGTTAATGTTTAAAATAATAAAATGATTACCATTTCTATAACTTAAGATTAAATGTCTTAAAAACTAAATAATTAATGCACTTTAATATATCCCATGAAATCCTTTTATTTTACTAACTTGATTATATGTACTTTAAGTAAATGACTTTCCTTTATATCAATTAGAACTTCCCAGATTGTAAAACAAAGTATTATTTGGAAACAAGTTAATTAAATTATTCATTCATTACAACAACTTTCCGATATAAATAGCTTCACCCTATACTCCTGAATTTTTAATTTAATTAAACACGCAGTAAAAGTTGGCTTAG
Organism: Trichonephila clavipes; assembly: GCA_019973935.1. Lineage (NCBI taxonomy): Eukaryota > Metazoa > Arthropoda > Arachnida > Araneae > Nephilidae > Trichonephila > Trichonephila clavipes. The sequence continues at coordinate 90,126 of BMAU01016056.1, read as the reverse complement.
CGTTTCTTAAACCATGGCCTTTATTTGGTGTAGCCTTTTTTCAATTCATTGTATTAAAAACAATTAAAATGAGAAACAAAACAGGTTTATCAGTTCATAATAGATTACTTTTATTTTAACTGAAATATAAATAGAAAAATCAATTTTGGAAGAAAGTTAATCAATGAAGAACATTAGAACAGACTGATCCAATTAACGTAATGATTTTCTTAAACAGATTTACATTTAATGAATCCGCTTAATATTTACTTAAATATACTTTAAAAACTTTTTCTATAATTGTTTCGGGATTTTTTTATCCATTTCAATGAAAGGCTTATCTATAAGCCATAAAGACATTTCCAGTCTGTTTATTTCGAACTCTTCGAGAAGAAAATGGTTTAAAGAATTCCGTCCTAGTTCCCCATTTTCTATAAATAATAGATTGAAGATTTTTTTTTAATTTATCGAGCTAACTTCAAACATTGATATTTCTTGGTTTTGCTTCATAGTTTTTTAAAGAAGTAATACAAAAGAAAAAAAGCCAATTTCAACTTAGACCCTCAAAGAAAATTTTTATTTTAGTTACCTTTTTATTAAATTACAATTACCATAAAGATGTACATACGTATGACAGAATCGCACTATTAAGTGACAAATAAAAGACAAAATTACTTTTTGCATTTACATTTTTATTCTTTTTAGGGTGTTAAACTATTTTCTTTGTTTGTTTGTTACAATTTATTTATTAGTTAAATTTAATTATTCTAATAAAATAGTGTTGTAAAAAAATCACATTCCAGAAACTTGGCAAACCCAGGTGGGATTTGAATGCAAGACCCTTGGATAAGAAGCACAACGTGCTATCTGTTGCTCCACAGAGGCACAACGAACAATTTTACTTTCTATGCATGCTGCTGAACTATTATTTTTATTGTTAACATTTATTCATTTAATTAATGAATTGATACTTAAAAAAACTGTATTAACATCAAGTATCGTCCACTAGAAGCATATGGATGAATAAAAAAGTATTTTATTAATGATTGAAAATTTGAACAAGATATATATATATATATATATATATATATATATATATATATATATATAATATATATATATATATATATATATATATGTATATAAATATATATATTGTATATATATATATATATATATATATATATATATATATATATATATATATATATATATATAGTGACATCGTCGATTGTTGTGAATCTCCATCTTTTGATTCACGATAAGTTTTATGGTTTCACCAGCTGTTAAGGTACAAGTACGACGCCTTCGATTGTTGTGATCTCACACCCATCGATTGTCCCTGAATTTATAAGATCTACCAGCTGTAAAATGACCAGTGCACGTGGCCATGGGGCCATTGTTTATTTTCTGAACTCGGGGAGTGACGACAGCCAGAGGGTCGCCATAATGGTAAAGGAGAGCCGGTGCCCCATTGACAATAGGCGAAGCCTGTTTTAAAAGAATCATGTCGTCTTTTCTGGTGTTGAGAGAAGGGGATACTAGAAACAGGTGGCGTGATGGAAAAGCGTGTCCAGATGTTGGACAAGGAATTATGGTGCCTTGGGCCAGACTGCCCTGGTGTGTTTTGGCGTGTTATGCGCAAATAAGACGAGGGAGGCCAAGAGACTTTCGTGACCTGCCAATAAGAAGGGACGGGGGGCATGTTGTGAACCTACCCCTGGTGTTTAAAAGGCTTTTTTCTCAAGAGACAGGGAAGAAAAAAGAAAAGAAAAGAGACGAGAGAGAGAGGAGCCCGGCCTTGGATGGAGAAAAGGGAAAAGCTCTGCACTGGATGGAGAAAACATGAGAGGAGAACCCTGGTTGGAACGGTCGGGAACAGAGCGCGAAAGAGAAGGGCTTAGTCCAAGATTGGAGTGGAAAGACGATGAATGCCGGTGGCGTTGAGAATAGAATATAGACTGACTGCACCGGCTTGGCATATGGACTGAATTCTATTGTTTCAGTAACAAATTGTTTAGCAAATAAACAATGCTTTTATTTTTATATTAGGCTGTTAAAATTTTTTGATGGTTAGCTATACATGACGTTACAATATATATATATATATGTATATATATATATATATATATATATATATATATATATAGTGAGAGAGAGAGAGAGAGTGAACTAATAGTGAGAATTGAATAAGAGGTGTTAACAATTATGTGTATTAGAAACATAATTTCTCATTTTCAAGTTCTTAAGGGAAGAATTGTTTTGCAGTAAATGTACCAGAAGACTTATACTATTGAAATAACTTCAAAAATTGATAATTGTCTTAGGAAAACTTTGTAAATAAAGATAGTTTGAAATTTAATTAGTTCATTAATTATTCTATATGTAGTCTTATCTAATCTATAACAAATAAAGAGTATAATATTATCTATTAATAAGCTATAACGCGATTTATAGTTATAATTTGTTTTCAATTTTTGTAAAACTGTGTTTTTAGCAGTCCCTCTATTCAGATTTTGTTTTACTTTAGTCTTTCAAATTATGAGATTATAAATTTTAACTCACCGGTGATATTGAAATCTTTATAACTACTTTTTAAAATTTTTCTTTTGTAATTATTTTGAAAATTTTGGATACGAGTTCGAATAAAATCTTAAACATAATATTTATAATGAAAAGTATTTTTTTTTAAAGAAAAATACTGCAATTTACAAGTTGCTCAGAAATATTTAAGAAAAAAAAAACTGTATTTGTAAAAAATTTTGTTTTCTGAAATGTCCCATTCAATTGATAATTAGACCTGTATTCGTATAAATTATGCATAATAATTTTTCTGTATGGAATTTTCTCATAAACAATTTCATTAATTTTCATTTCTGTTTTATATGTTAAACGCACACACATATTTAATCTCCATTTTTTTGCAAATATACCATTAGTCTAAATAGAGAAAATTATTTCTTAAAAATTTCCACATATTACGAAATGTTGAAAATGTTAGTAATTAGAACTATTTTTTGTAAATTATGCATAATACATTTTTTCTCCCTATGGATTTTTCCGCTAAACATTTTCCTTGTTTCTTTTTTCTACTTTATTTCCTAAAAAAAGCTAATTTTTCTCCCTTCCTTTTCAAAACATATATTTACTCAAGATTATAAGCAGGATTTCTAGAAAATTAGGACAAAAAAACAGTTCCAGAAGAATTTTTTTTTAATTTTATTTTTTGTAGATTTTGTTTTATGAAGTTGCCCATGTAATTGGTTATACCAGGACTAATCATGTGATTAATGGATAGTTAACTCTTTTTTTTCTCAAAGTTAAGCGAATTTTTCTGGAAAAATTCTCAATATTTCTCAAGGTGATATGAATGCATTTGCTCAATGCGACTGAATATAACAACTAATATAAATGTTCAAAAAAGAAAAACGCTGAACACAGAGTACTTATTGATTATAATTTTTTATAATCTAAGAATTCTATATGCAGAAATGATACATACATAGTGTCCCAGCAATATTGTCCAATTTCTGAACAGCTAGAACCAACGTTTAGAGTACATAAAAAATATACAAACATCTGTTCATGTCCGATACATAGCTTACGAGAAAAATAGAAAAAAAAATAAAGTATCAAGTGACAGCAGAAACGAGGACCGTATTGGCAAGTATACACAAATTTTTATAGACACATATGTTCAAAGTGTCCTCCTTTCATATCGAACGAATGGGTACAAAAATTGCAGCAACTCAGTGTCCTCAAAAGTGTTTGTGTTGCCACTGCGTCTAGACACACCCATTTCTTGAGATTGTTCCATAGGAAAATAATCCAACACTATGAGATCTAGGGATCATGCTGGTCATAGAACCGAACCCATATAACCAATTCATTGGCTGGGGTATGTCATATCTTTACAATTATGTACTAGAATCAAAAATGTACTGAAGCCACATAATGAACCACCATGTGTGTGCATCATCCTTTGTACATCATTATTTACTGTATTTTTCTCGTAAAATATAGTTCATACCAGTGCTTTGAGCATTTTTACGTACTCCTAACGAAGAATATGGCTGTGCAGAGTTCGGGTGCTATTCTTGGGACAACTTGTAAAAATAAAGCAAACAAGGAATTTTCTTCAATGTTATGACTCTATAATTTAAAAAAGTTTGTTTATACTTGCTTTTTGATGAAATCTACGGATTCCTTATTCACTACATTTGAATTGTATGCTGTTAAATTCATTCGCTACAGAAAGAAACTTAGTCAATAAATGAAGTAAAACAAAAACTGCATCTTTCACCGACCGCATTTCGAACCGCCCACTATATTATTACTCTTAAAAGTGTTCGTAAATCTTGCATAATATATTAGCTCTTAATTTATAAATTTGAAACTGAAAAAAAGGTTACACACACACACACACACACACACACAATTTCTTGATTAGACAAAAGGCAATTACCACACCGCAAAAAGATAGTGCTCCACAGATATTATTTATTTTTTTTTCTCGTGTGCTAAATACATAGAAAATGATACAGGATCAGGATTGGTTATCAAAACTAAATAGTGATGAATTGAAAACTATAACTGTAAAATCAGTTCCTGCTTAACGTGCCAAGAATTTTCAAAAACATTCAAAAGTAGTAACAAAACAATACAAGAGCTTTAGATTAAAATTATGGAGATAAGTGTAAATTAATTACCACACATGTTGTAGAAAGGGCCAGAGAAGAAATTGTGTATTAAATGGGCAGGGATTCTCTCTAATTAACTTTATTTATTAATTATATACCCATTGTATTAACATTCATTTCCTGTTTAGACACTCATAAGCGTGATATTCTTAGGTGACCTTAGAATTTGTTTTTTGTAAAAAAATCAAGGACTTCATTAACTCTTTCATGCTTGGTGGTGCATATGTTTTTCCGCCAATCATTTTTCGTTTATTGTGTAATTGTTGATAAAACATAATGCATGTTTGAATGCCTCAGAAATTGATTCTGGATGGTACATTTCCGGAACCACCACAGAAGTTACTAGCAGTTACTCTTGTTTCCAATAGATGTTAGAAGCTAATTGTGTTCAACGGGTTTACGCAGTAGTCCATTCTTTGATCAGCTGTGAGTCTGTTGAGTGATATTTTTGGAAGTGACAATGTTTTTTTAAGTGTAAATGAAAACGATTCTTAGGATATTTGTTACAAATCAGAAACGTACATATATTATGCAACTAAATAAGACAATACTACAATAATTAGTTCCTGACATGTACATTGCTAGTATGCAAACATGAGAGTCCAAAATTGAGCCACCACGCTCTTTTGAAGGTCATCTTCTTTACAAATACAAAATGCATTTCTTTTTCCTTTTTGCAATAATGTACATGCTTATTTTGCCAGATAGATTGGTGGTAAGTTACATGCTATTAAAAAATAATAATAATATTTATTAAATAATGGTACATACAAAATTATACAAATGTCCCGAATGAGCTACAGCTCGTGATCAAGAAAAACATTACAACTAATACACTTATTATATATGTTGACAAAATAAAAACTAGGTAAAATAAAATAATGTATAGGATAGAGTATTTAAAATATATAAAACTAATATTAGGTAAATTAGAACTAAACTGAAATCAAGCTTACAACTCATTAGAATATGAAAGACAGAAAATGTTTTAATATATAAGATAAATAACAGTATAACATGAAGTGTATTTATTTATTTTCTAACTGCAAAATAACTAGCTACAGTTACCATTGTGCCAAGGGAAGAAAGCGGTTATATTTCCAGAACCATCATGGGGCGTTGTGATACAAAATATGTACCACAAACATCTTTTAAAACCTTATACACCCTTTATTAAAAAAAAGTGTTTAATATTATTAATATTTACTAGCGTTTGTATACTAGTTAAAGTTTTGTGAGGTCTACCTAAAATATTTGTATTTATTTCCCTCTAGAGCATTATTTTTGTCAAAAATTATGACCTGTCAGTAGGGTAAACACCTTTTAAAAATCGATTTTGAGTTTTTGGTTTTTCTGAAATCTACATATGAAGACCTTTCCAATGATATAACATACAAGCCATTATATGAATTAAAAGTATTTTAAATGATTTTTAAAAAATAATCAGTTGATTTACCACGCCCATTTTGACAAATAGAAATGTAAACATTGCCTTTTTAAAACTGGGGAAAAGTTGCAAAGCCTCGATTAATTTTTATTTTTTAATACCCAAATTAACTTTAGACAATTAATTGTATAACTGTAACTGTTAGATTTGCTAAAAACCTTTGGAGGTAATTTCAGATTTTCATGTGGGTTTTAGTAAATGTTATACTTATAATGTAGGTATTTTTTACTGAAATTTAGGTCTTTTCTTTAGTTTAAATTCATTTTTAATCAGTTAGTTAATGATTAGTAAATCTTCGCGTGTTTAAGTAGTGTTAAAATAAAAAATAAAAAAAAAAATTAGAATATATGTATAATTGTGACCAGGTGAGAAATATTTACGTAATGAATCTTCATTTTATAACTGTATAATGGATAATGAAGATAATATACTTAATATAGGATACTTTTACAAGGTAAGATTTTTTATATAAATTGTTTTCTAAATGTTTTTTTTAATTGCATAAATGTACTCTGTTTCTTAAATGCAATTGTGTATACTGAAGTGACATTTTTGAAATATTCTTAAGCAGATATCATAACAAAAATGACAATTTTAAATAAATTCATAATAATCATATTTGCTCAATCAACTAAAAGTTTGTTTTTGAAAAAATTAATTAATATATTTAAAAAAATTCACTTCAGTATAAATATAAATGTATAATTAATGCATATAGACAAATTCTTGAGTTCATATGTTTAATAGTTTCTGAGATAAAGGTAGGAGATGATACATCAAGTGTGATGCGTGTTGCCTTTGCGAGAAGCTTGTTACATACATAAAAATACATAAATTTCATGTTTAAAAACATAAAAATAGTTTTATTTTGGCTGTTTTAGAACAAATTTGTCCAGTTTAGAGTAATTTTTGAAGTTTAAACCTTAGAAAATGTCGGCAACAACAAAACCTAATGATAACTTTACAACACATCCCAGTGAAAACTTTCAAAATGTCGTATATAATCAGGTACTTTTAAATACCATCTCAAATTCATACAAAACCATATTGATACATTTTTACATTATATTTATGTTGCTTTTAGTTCAAATCTGATATCTGTAAATCATGAAAGCTACTAATTCTTCAAACATTGATACAGAATTGAGAAAATTGATGTAATACTAGAAATTATCTCGTTAAAAAAACTGAAAAATGCTATTCTGGCCAATTTGAGACTTTATTTGCTTACTATTTTATGCAAAATAAATTGAAAAAATGCTAATGTTCAACAAAATGGGACAAAAACATGTTGTAATTCATTATTTTTGTGATAAAGTGGCACTTTATAGTGAAAATTCAATTTTCTCAAAAATGATGTTTTTAAAACTGTATATTCATGTTTTTCTCAGAATATAATTTATGAATGTAATGAATTTCCCCCCTTCATGTTACTTACATGTAACTATATATTTTCATGTGAGTTTTTTGGGGATTTTTCCAAAATATTTGACTGGAATCCATACATCGTGACAAAAAATGTCAATATATTTAAAAATCCATAGAGATATTTTTCTGTTACATGTTTTTGAGAAAACTGAACAATATATTTTCAATATTTCACTTAATTGCAAATTCTAATGTTTATTTATTGTTCAGACAAGTTTTTAAGTTTTAATAATTCAAAAGTTTTTCAATAATAGGTAACTAACAACAACTCAGATGTATAATGCTTTTGGTCGTAGCGAGAAGTTTGTCACATGCATAAAAATACACCAATTTCATATTTAAAAACATAAGAACAGTTTCATTTTTGACTTTTTTAGAAATCCTTTGTACAGTTTAGAGAAAATTTTGAATTTTGAAACTTTTAAAAAATTTTGTTTGCATGGAAACATACAAATCCATAATAAAATTTTTCTAACGTCGTAAAATCACATATTCCCAAATCATGACTTTTACATATTGATACATGTTTTCATTATATTTATGATGTTATAAAGTCAAATGTGATATTTATAATGCATTGAAGTTAAAAATTCTTCACAGATTGTTACATAATTTGTGAAAATTGATGCAAAATGCTAAAAAAAATATCGTTGAACAAAAACTGAAAATTACTATATATGTATTTTCTGAACATTTTAAGGTTTTTTGTTTTATATTTTATGTTTAAAAAATTAAAAAAGATATTAATGTTTAATAAAATAGGGCAAATACATGTTGTAATTCATTATTTTTGTAATTAAGTGTCTTTTTACACTTAAAATGCAATTATCTTAAAATGATTGTTTTCAAAGTGCGTGTACCGTTTTAATAGAAAATGATGAATGAAACTACTTGCAATTTTTACTGCACATAAATAATATGTAACTATATATAATTAATGTGGCACTTAAAATGCAATTGAAGATACTAATGTTTAATAAAATAGGGCAAATACATGTTGTAATTAATTATTTTTGTAACTAAGTGCCTTTTTACACTTAAAATGCAATTATCTTAAAATGATTGTTTTCAAAGTGCGTGTACCTTTTTAATAGAGAATAATGAATACAAGTACTTGCAATTTTTAACGCACATAAATAATATGTAACTATGTTTAATGGAGCTACTTTCTTGAAGATTTTCCTAAAATATTCTGCTCAGAAGCAGTTATCTTAAAAAAATTACAATTTTCACAAATTTCAAAGTGATACTTTTACGATGAATTTTTTGGAAAAAAGTAAACAATAAATTTGAAACATGTTACCATTATTTAAATAAAAAAGCCTAATTTTTATACAGCCAAAAAATTTGAAGTTTTTATATTTAACAATTTCTGAGAAACAGGTTCCTAAAATGGCTCAATTTAACATTGTCGGTATAGGACCTACCAACTACTCTTAAGGACATGAACGAGTTAATTCGTTTGTTAGGTAGACCTGGGTTCATGGACATCATGATATTAGTTCCAAAGAACAAAACAGCTCTTCAAGGATGATTAAATATACTGTCGGTGGCAAATTTGAAAATACAGGATAGTGGAATAAAATTTGCACTATAAGTTGCATATGATTCTCACACCTTCTACAGTTCTCTGACATAGTTATTTGTGCCTGAAAATACGGATTATCCACAAGCAACCAGTCAGACGTAGGTAAGTGAACACTTACTTCAATAACTGAAGTAATACGGCAAGCGACCAACGCTATATTCCAGTGTTGTCTAATTTGCACGGCTACATTCTATTGTTTTCTTGAAAAATCCCTTTACGTCATAAAATATAACGTTACAGACTTTTCTAATAATTTTTCGAATAATCCATATGGTCACCATATCGCCAAGAATGTTAGCCAAAATGGTCTGGAGGTGGCCAAATTTGGTCACAAAAATTGATGCCTACGGGCTGTATCTGCCATATTTCTTCATTGAAACGCCATTGTATTGTAAGGGACGGAGTTGCCTGTGAATATTATAGTTTTTATCGTAGAATAAATGCAACAGAAACTTATTAAGCATGCAAATTTAAATTATTTACACTTTTTTATGATAAAATTAAGCAATAATTACACAAAATCCGTAACATGTTGTTTATGTTCTTAAAGTGTATTCGAAATATTTAACATGTTATGTTAATTCTTTGTGGTTGGAGAGTGAGAATTAGGAAGAACTGAAAAAAACATGTCGACTTTCTTTTTTAAATAAAAATATACAGTTTCATAAAAATTAAATTTAAAAAGTAGTGCCTTGCTAGGAAAAGGTAGATCATAACTAAATTACGATATTCTGATGGAAAAATTATTTTGAGTAATACTGTGCAAGTTTTAATAGCTTTTATTTTCCTTTTATATGAAAATCCATGGTCACAGAAATGGAGCTGCAATCTTAACACTTAACAAATAATAAAAGTGGATGCATAAATGTTCCAAATTATGTGCACTCACAACTGTGCACACTGTCAGAAATATGCAATCCTGAACCGGAAGATAGAACAAATATTGCCGTCTTGTAGAATCCGTAAAATGACGGAAGAAACTAATTGGTTCAATAAAGTGTACGGAAAGCGAATGAAGCTGCTAGACACCAGGTACGATGAATTAAGATTTAGAAGGATTCAATAGAGGTTTCATTAGAATGCAAATATCACGATGCTTGGAGCATCGTGTATTCTGTCACTGAAATCATTCCGACAATACTATTAAATACTGTTACAATAGTGGACACGTGAAAGAAGGTACTCAAAGTGGGCCGGTTAAATTTTCGTGGACTATTTATTTCTCTTTTGAATTTCTCGCAGTATTTTCTTACATTTTATTAACAATTAAACAATAACATTTAAGGTATCCGAACACGTTGAAAATGACCAAATTCGGACAAGACCGATATTTTTGTTTTCTATTTTATTTAATACATCTATATTTTGGCTTTACAAAACATACTTTGTTTTGATTCTATGCTTCTTAGAGGCCAAGTTACAATCAATTTTATTAAGTTAGAAAACCGGAAGTGGGTCTTTGATCTACCAGAAATGGGCATTTAAATTGTTCGAAATCTATCATGGAGAGTCTGATCACTCAAAATATTACAAATGTACTTCTATAAAACTTTTTGCACCTGATATGTATGCTATTTTCTAGAGAATGTACTAAAATATTTCTTATAGAATGACTATATATTATTTGAGTTAGGGCATGTTATTTAAATAATGGTCTCATAAAGGTGGTATTTGTCTTATGACGTTTACTCAATCATCTCTAAAAGGTTCAAATTTTAACAAAACATTAAAAATTTAGTACATTCTCTAGATGAATATCTATAGATTGTTTTGGTAATTATTTTACTAGTATAAGTTTATTACTTTTTTTTGTAATTGCTTTGAAGTTTTACAAAAATATTGCTAAAATTTCACATATAATTGTGATTTTTATGAAATTCCAACAATTTATTTTAAATATTGTTGATTAAATATTAGTATTTATTGGCATTGAATTCTAAAAAAGCCTTGATATGTTTAAATATGTTATTTTGTCATAAAGTACTCTGAACGTGTTCGGATACGTTAAGGAAATATATTTTATTTTGCCGAATTTTATGTTTTTATTTAAATTGTATGGGTGGGAAGAATATTTCTCAAGGAACCATTCACTATCAATAAAAATTAAATTTAACGATGATTATTTGCATGAAATGATGGGAAGCATGCTACAATGCAGAAGGGGATATCACATTCAACACACATGTAGCAAGTCCTCTTTTCTTAACCCTTTCATCTACATTTCCTACATCGTCTATTGTTGGAAACCATCTTTGGAATGTGATTTTCACACGGGCTAAGTGCACATAATCTGGAACTACGCATTTCTTTCCTTAGAATCTAACAAGACGTCCTTTCCTTTTTCTTGAGGAACATCCGTCTATTACCTGACGTGCTAATGCTATACAGAATGTTAGCTTGTCTAAACTTCTGCTTCTTTTGTACCCAAGCTACGGTATGAAACTTTTTATGATAGCAAGGTTAACACGAAAATAAAAGGTATGAGGCCACCATTTTACCGATCTTTCTGTTTGGTATCTTTCTTTTCTTTGATCGAAGGGATTGCCTCCCTCCTGTACATCGTTATATCTAATGAATGCTTTTGTACAAGATACTCTTTCTTTAGTACCATCTTTTTTTCCCGATTTACTGATACCTTAATTCCATGAAGGGCTTAGAGAAGGATGAGACAAATTAATATTATGAAGTACTAGAGAATCATTTGCCAGGCAGGCATGAATTCCATGATGATACAATCATGTATTCGAATCTATGCAAATCAATGTGATGCGTCTTGAAGAACTAGATCTGAGATCCCAATGTCTTTTAACGTTCCATGTTCTTTTTTATGTACGAATTTAGAAATTACATTTTAATATATCATATGGAATATGTATTCACAAAAATTATTTTAGATGAAATTTTAAATATTTTGTTGACACACAATTTTATCTAATTAAATGCATTTATATATAATTCATGGTTTAAACTGTTTTTATAAGTAGCTTAATCATTTAATTAACTAACTGTAATTACTTCAGACATATTAAATAATACATCTAATTAAGAAATGTAACATATTGATTCACATTTTAGAATAGCTGGTAAATTGTTGCAATTAAATGTTGTGTTATCCTATCCGAAACAAATATATTAATATTTATAGAAACTTCTAAAGAAATTTTTCAAATTATTTTTTAATTTTTGTTAAAAGTGAGTCCAAATAAACTATGAGGTAATATTTTCAAACATTAAAGAAAAATAATTCTAAATCTACATTTGTTTAAAACTTCTAAAGTATTATACACTTACTTTTAACGCATTTATGTATTAATATATATTACAATAAACCAGTTTGAAAATATTAATTAAGTGTTCGTTGATGTTTTAAACAAAATCATTTTTAGGGGCAAAAAAGTATCTTACTTCTCATTTTCCTTAGTAGAAGAAATGACTTCTTTTTCAGAATGTTAGGTACAAACGCATTTGAGCGTTGACATTAATCTCGGAAGGAAAAAAATCCGAATGCAGGATTACTTGGTCAATGGTAAGGAAAGTCGTTTTTTTATCATTGATATATTGCTCTCTTTACTATCGTTTAGAAGTAAAGAAAAAAATAGGAAAATGTGGGAGTTAGAACTTTTCGGTTTAATATATTGAATTTTTAGATATGCGGGGATTATTGTTTGATTTTGTTTTTTTTTAACTAATCTTCTGCTCAAAGGGTTACATATAGTAAGTTTTTCATATTGCCTTACTATAAAAAATGCATTATAGTATTGCCAAAATAATTTGAATTGTTAGAATGTATTACTGATATATTTAATGTCATTCTGAAAAATGTGTTCAACAAAGACACATATTAGTGTGTACTATAACTGGAAACCGATTTAAAAAACAACAACATAACATTTTATGTTTTTGGAAGCTTTAAACGAAACATTGTTTTAAATTAATTAGTTTATGATAAAGTTGATCGAGTGGAGAATACATTTTTCTGAAAAATAAGAAAACGACTATTCTAAGAGAATTTTTAAATGTAACATTAAAAAGTGCGTCTCTCATCAACATATTTTTTAACTTTTTTTTGAAAGAAAACATGTAAAATAACTTCCTTTTAAAACATGTATAAACTTCCGTTAGGTGCGCAAATTTCTCAGATGCATAATAAATATAGTTTCAGTGCTGCATCCACATGGTGTCTTCGACCACGCTCCTCTTTCTTCTATCTGCATTTTATCACTTCTTCTAGGATTCAGGGTCAAGGACGAGGGCGATTTCTTCATATTTTGGGTAACAGAGGACATTGAATCTGATAGATACAGCGCATTTAACAATGTTAGATTTTATTAATTTTTAATATTTCATTAGTTTTCATTTTTTCTTATAAAATAGTGTAGTTTTCAGTTTTATGCGAAAACAATTCGAAGCAAGTACTTTGTTTCATAGTTTTGTTTTGTTTACTTTCCCTGGAAGTTTCGATACAACGGAAGGATGCCTCGCGCCTAACGAGTGATTTTATTTTATTCAATCTCTAATGCATCTGGAAGAAATCCCCAAAAAGATTTATATGGGGATCAAAATTTCACAGATCCTTGAGCACATATCTGCTAACAATAGGACATGAACTTTTAAAAGAGCACCTACAAAGATGGCTAGAGTGTAACCTTCACGTGCCTCTTTCATTTTGACTCAGAATTGAAGAAATATTTGATATACAACACCCCATTCAAGACTATAAACCTAGAGAAAACATCACCAGTAACTTGAAAAAAGAAGGTACTGTTCCTTTTTGTCAGGACATCGAGAAAAGATTAGTTACTTTTTTTTTACGTATTTCACGAATAATCCATGCATCTTGAGTATTGTAAGGTAATTTTTGAAGACTGCAATAATGTATCTTAAAATGTAAACAATAATGGCACGGTGATAGCTAACCATTATCTTTTTGATGTTTTTTCATTTAAATATTTCAATTTCTGAATATACTTTAAATATTGTTTTATACCAAAATATTGTAATGAAAACTCTCACCAATTAAATGATTAAATAATTTTCAAACGTACGTATGAGGTGATGCATCTGAAAGATGCCATGCGCCTATGGATGGAACATTTGGAAGCGTACCTTCCGGAAGGTTAAGTGTGACTAACAAAATAAGTAAGATAAACAAAATTAGACAAAGAAAATAATGGGAAAATAACAAAGGAAAAGCTACAAACCGAAACAATGAGGTCAAAATGTCAAACAGTTATGTCACAAAACCAAAACAATGAAACTACTTAAGCAAAACAACGAAATAAAATCAATGCAATGAAAAAAGTTACAAAATCTATTCAAAGGAGTTACAAAATTACGTGAATATAGATTTACTAGAGGAACGCTGCAAAAACATAGAAGCCCTGTTGTTTTTAAAAGCATGTAGTTTAAACTCCTGATATTTTGTCTTTTTTCATCTAATTTTAAATGGAAGAGGATAAAATATTCATAATTTTAGGGCAGGATTTTAAAAAATATTGGGCACATTATTATTTTGGTTTTTGAGTTTTAAACCTATTATTAATCTTTTTTATGCAATTAAAACTATAATAAATATTTAAATATCTACCAAGAGGCTAAAGGGAAAAATAATGCATAGTTTCAGAATACCAACATCAGGTATCCTCTTGCATTTTATTTAATAAAAAATAAATTTTTTAGGAAATTGCTTTTCTCTAAGAGTTTAATAATGTACCCAAATGCATTCTTATGCATCAAAAATAATTTTCTATACTTACGATAAATTTATGTAGGGAAAAATAATTGAGTATTTATTTTATTTACCATTAAAAGGATTTCAGACTGAAATTCAGAAATAAATAAAATTTCTTATATTTTGCTATTCTTGAAGATAATTATGTAAATTTCCCTAGGAGTGTTATTTTATAACATGATCAGATTCAAAGAAAGTGTATTCAAGGCTTAGTTTTTGTTTCAATGATAGTATTAAATACAATATTCATTATAAATAATATCGGTTCAATCGAAGAAAGACTAATATCTTCGTCAGTTTGAACTCATGTTGAAAAAATCATTCCACTCCTCTATTTATAAATATATATTCACCTAAACACGCTACTGATCAAAACCGAAACAACCACCCCGTGTAATGTTTTCGCGTCACACAGCTGAAAAATCTTCTTTTTGTGAGTAGGATAACTGCGTTTCTGTGCACACAAACACCCCTAAATATTGCGGGTCCTGTCTTCTGTCCACTTCCCGGCAACTTTTGACTGTGAGAAAACCCCACTACACCAACGAGCCGGATGTAGTTCGAGGTGTCAGAAATTGACCGCCCGACTCCAGGAGAAAGTAGAAAGGGAAGTCCGTTGCAAAACACCGAAGAGAACGGTTGTGGCCTTCTCCCTCACAAATATCATATTCTTAACCCTAATGAAGCAACCAATATTTTGAATAAATTCAATGTAATTGCATATACTGTAATTAATCGACGTGACTTAAAAATCCAAATATGTGAATTCATAGTTCTCAAACTACCATTAATATTCTCAAACGCCACACATTGCGTTAATTCCGACAAACAAATAATCGTGTGAAATGAATAATTAAAAAAGAAAAAATGGCAATAAAAATAATTAAAATATGACATATTCATACACTGTATTAAAAACACAAGGAATAATGTATTTTTTCCATATTTTTTTAATTTAAATTTTTGGTGAAAAATCAAATTTCAATCACTTTAATATTGTAATTAATACCTTTGTATAAGTTTCTACAAGTAACTTTTCTTCTATTAAGGCAACAGGGACATCATATACTTTCAAATAATCGATTTTTCAATTTTAGTTCTAAAAAATAGTGCTTATTTTTCTGAATCTAAAAATGTATAATACTTATATGTTTGTTGATAAAATAGCCCTAAAATATGAAAAAAAAAATGTAAATAAATGACCATGCCCCTTTTGACACGCCCCTTTGAACTTTAAATATGTAGTTTCCCCTGTGTTTTATCTATATTAACTTTTGATTGTTTTTTTTTTTCGTTTGAATGTTAACCCCGCTACTTTTTAGCCACGCTTGTGCGTGAACTATTGTTCCAAGCTGTGTGACAAAATTTCTTACTTTAAATTTCGGTTTATGGCAATGTTTTGAACCGAGTTCGTCTATTCCGAAGTTTCTTGTGGCATACAACTACTTAATTTTACATTAATTTTCGTAAGAAATATTTATTTTTTACTTATAATTATTAATATTCATAAGATTTTAAAAGTATCTTAACTTTTTTAAACGAGTAATTATGCCAAGAATAAAAAAGAATAAAAAATTGGCAGAAGGAAGTATAGTAGCAATCAACATAAAAAGTCTAAATCGACTGAAGAATTGCTTTTGAATTCCGTGGAAAGTGCTTCTAGAAGAAAAATTAAAATACCGGATTTACTAAAAGAACAAGATTCTCAAAATGTAAACATAATCGTTGAACTGGATTTATTATCTTCCCTTATGAAAAATCTCTTATGTTGTAAATATTGCTGTTCTTCAGAGAAAATTGAGCTGAGAGAAGATTTAAAAAGTCGTAGAGGTTTAGCTGTGAGTTTGGAAATAATTTGTCACAACTGTGGAGAATCGACGAGCACAATGTCATCAAAAATATCAAATAAATGTTATGATGTTAACCTAAGATTGACATATGGAATGAGAGCTATTGGAAAAGGTGGAGCTGCTGCTCGAATATTCTGTGGGCTCATGAATTTGCCTCCACCACCTGCAAAAGTTTGAACGCCATAATTCTTTGTTTTTAAATGTTTTAAAAACAATTAGTGAAGACTCCATGAATGCAGCTGTTCACGAAGCAGTCATAGCGAATGATAATAATTCAAATATAGCTGTGGCTGTGGATGGCACATGGCATAAAAGAGGCTATTATTCATTGAATGGAGTTGTATGTGCTACGTCTGTTGAGAACGGAAAGGTTATCGACTTTGAAGCTCTCACAAAATATTGTTCTTCATGTAAGGGTAAAAAAAAACCATGTGAAAATTGTGCTAAAAATTACGAAGGATTCAGTGGGGAATGGAATGTCGGGGGGTATTAAGTATATTTCAGCGATCTGAAACATCACGAAAAGCATGTTATACGCAGTATCTTGGTGATGGGGACTCAAAAGGATTTCTTACTATAAAAGAAGCAAAAGTATATGGCGACACAGAAGTTGAAAAATTAGAATGTGTTGGCCATGTGCAAAAGCGTATGGGCACAAGGCTGAGAAACATTCTAAAAATGAGCAAAGGCATTAAGCTATCAGATGGGAAAAATATTTCGGGACGTGGACGGCTAACGCTTAAAGAAGTGGACTCAATCCAACATTATTATGGGCTAGCAATCCGTAAAAATTTGTCACCTGCGGAGGACATGAAAAGAGCCATATGGGCTATTTATTTTCATAAACTAAGTACTGAGGATAATCCTCAACACGCTTTGTGTCCTCTTGGTGAGAATAGCTGGTGCGGTTATAACCGTAGCATTGTTACGGGGGAATTTTATATTCACAAGCATTCTTTACCTGAGTCAATTTTATTGAAAGTGAAAAAAAGTGTTTAGGGATCTCACAGAGAAGGACTTATTGAAAAAGTGCCTTCATGGAAGAACACAAAAATCCCAATGAAAGTTTTAACAAATGTATTTGGGAGCGAATTCTAAAAACAGTTTTTGTTGGTATTGAAACTTTGAAATTTGGAGTTATGGATGCTGTAATTTGTTTTAACGATGGATATGTAAGTAGGATAAAAGTCTTTGAAGCTCTGGGCATTAAACCAGGATACAACATGGAACGTGCCTTACTTATAATTGATAACAAACGAATTTTTGAGGCTGAACGTATAGTAAATAAAGTGTCATTGGAAGCCAGAAATAAAAGGTCTTTAAAAAGGAAAATGGATAAACAGAATTTAGATGAAGAAAATGAATACCAAGAAGGGAAATATTAATCAAATATATAATGTAAGGAGAAATTTTTTTGTTAAGTTTTATTATATTTTTTCTCGAATGTTTAATATTTTAAAATTTAGGTACACTTAAAAAAAACTATTGTAGCATATTGTTTGAAACCTTTTATATATCTAAACAGGATACATGTGCATACAGTGAACAAAATATATTTTAGTATGTGTCTAATTTTTTGAAAATTGGTTTTATATGTAAAAAAAAGAAAATCAAGATTTTCATAATTTTAAGGTTTTATGAATATTTTTAAGAAATTATGCAATTAATTAGTTAAAAAACAGATTCATTATGTTTAATATGTTACTTTATATATATTTGTAAATTTTTTTGTGTATTCAAAGAATATTTTTGTAAGAAATGGTACCTATACATGAAAATATGTATTACAAGATCTCGAAAATTATGTTCATGTTAACTAAAACAAAGGGAAAAAAACATATGAATTTAAAATTACTTTTGTAACTCTAGAAAATGGTTAAGGATTATTATTAGTCATATAAAAATAGGCAAGGAAATATACTAATTAAGTGTATAATATGTGAAAATATTGTTTTTTTTAGTTTTTTCACTTTTTCTCAAAAGCATATTTTTTTGCATTTAGGTACATTTTTTAAAAAAACTATTGCACTATATGATTCCTGATTTTTTATACTTTTATACAAGATGCCTATGCATATAGTGAACCTAATTTTTTTTCTATTAAAATAGTGCCTAATTTTTTAAAAATTGTTAAAAAAAGCAGAAAAATAAAAAAATTTCAAATTTCAAAGTTTCATAATTTTTTAAAGAAACTATACTATAATTTTACTAAAAAAAGGGTTTCACTGTATTTTATGTATTGTTTTATATATGTGTAGAAAATATTTTGCATAAAAAAAGGATACTTTTTTTAAAAAATGGTACCTAAACATAAGTATATATTACGAGTTCTCAAAAATTATGTATTACTTAAATTAAGTAGTAAAAAAAGACTTTTGGAGTAAAAAGTTATTTTTGTAGTTCTACAGAATAATTTATCTATATTTATTATAGACATAAAAAATCTAAACTCTATTGGAAATTTTAAATGATATATGTCTCATAAACAAAGGGTCTTATTTTGGCATTTTACTCTTTCGAGCATGTCCTGGTTCCCTTAACAGTTACGTTTTATTTTTGTCAACCCCTTTTACTTTTGATAACCAATGTATTAATAATATAATACAACAATTCAATGCACGAGTATATTCACTAATATATTACTTTGCATGTAAGTATTTATTGCAAAAGCGAAGAAATGCGTATTAAATCAATGTTGTTACATTCTGGTAGTGAAAAAAATATATAATCGACATAATAACTATAAAATCGATATAAGTAACTAATCCATTTAATTGGTGTTCTTAGTTTAAAAAATAACAAAAATACCAGTCTCTCTATACATATCTTTATATATAAAAATCATCTGTGCGTGTGTTTGTCACTAAACTCCTCCTAAGCGGCTGGACCGATTTCGATGAAATTTTTTGTGTGTGTTCAAGTAAATTCAGAATGGTTTAGATTCAAAATTCGATCCGATATCGCCATTAGTTAAAATGATATTAATTAAAAATATTCAAAAAATACAACTCAACATTCACCTGCATTGTTGTAACAACGCTATTGTTATAAACACAAGTAATATAAAAAAAAAATCTAAAATCAATTCCTACTTAGATCAACCAGGAAAAAATTTATTTTAGCTACTTTTTATTAAATAGCTGCAATTAATATAAATATGTATATACATATGAGAGAATCGCAGCATTAAGTGCTAATTAGTTTTTATTAATTATCATTTAATTATCGTATTTTCATCCAAAACTATCGTGTATATAAAATTTCCTTTCAATTGAATGCTTTAACACGTGAGAAAAAAAAACCCTTTTCAAAATTTGACTTAAGTCGCCAAAAGGGCCGCTAAGTCGCCAACATGGCTGTATTTGTAATTTTTTAAATAATTAGTTTTAATAAATTAATTTTT